>JAJAVP010000073.1:336286-406280 GCA_020740425.3 Heterorhabditis indica
GTGGAGAACGAACTGATAACCTTCGAAGTTTACTGTCATTTGATGAGGCATGTGGTATCTATTTTCCTAGCTTCTATAATTTTCCAAGTTGATGCAAAGGCAAACGAAAGATTGCTAAGTTGATGATTTAATGATTTAAAAAAATTTGTTGACCAACTGTTTAAATCAAAAGATTTTAATGACTACGTTCATTATCGGGTTTGCAGCGAGCTATCGTGAAATCACAAACAATAAGGAGATCTTTTTTATCTTATGTAACCAAGATAATATTAATACTTCCGTTTGCTTTATTTTAAGGTATTTTATGTTCCAGTGAATTGAATAAATATCACGGAATAAGGGGCTAAACATCTTCTAACACTTCGGCTAATTATGGGATTAGTGCTTGTTATTCAAACTGTAGCCGAAACAATACACCAATCAATGCTTGTACTAAAAATGTTCATTAGTACAAGGAATACTTAAAAGTTATGTGAGAAAATCACCACCTGTCAATACTTTTTTAAAACCAGAATAATAGAAATATGTTTATGTCATTTTTATCTCTTGACTCCTCAAACGAATCAACCGAATTAACGCACTAAAGGACATCCCCAAATGGGTTTCATTTGATACCTTGTATATTTATGGCCAAAGTTGTTTCATCCACAGTTACAGGTCGTCCAGAAGATGTAGAACGGTTATACGTACCGATGTAAGATTCTAAATTAGGGTTGAATTACAACATCCAATTAACTCTTTAAAAAAGTATATTTCAAGATTTAGAGATAATTGTGAATATTATTCAATTCATTTTTAAATACGCTGTTTATATAATCTGAGAAAATAATTGTTTGGTCAATCACGATGCTAAGAATACAATATAATTGTTTTGTTTGTTATCTCTAATCACAAAAACTTATTCGTATTTACAATCTATTTTTAACCAAATTATGTGGTTCACATTTGAAAAGAATTCATGCAAAGTAAATGCGAATAATGTGATTTTGAAGATTTATGGAGAATTTTCCAAATGGAAAACGAACGGTGCTCTAAATAACATTTGGCCTAAGTATTAGCCAGTCACATTATACTGTCACTAAATATAATCATATTGTTTTAAAATATTTGTAAAGTTCAAATAAAAGTCTATCTTCTCGTAAGCTAACCATGAGTTCCTCCAATTGGGGGAAGAGGCCGTCTTCTATACGGGTCGAGATTGCTCTCTGAATTTTGTCGTATTCTTATCAGTTGCTCCTTTTGTTTCTTCGAGGAATGACAGCATAGAACTCTGAACAAACCAACTTAACTATTGCTAGCTTATAATGTATGTTTACTTCATTATATTCACAATACATTTTTATTATTTGTTCTTTTATCGACTCACTTTATCCAAGTAATACCATCGCCATATGAACTGTTTAAGATTGGATCATTGTCTTGACGTATGACTCGCCTGGAAGTGGCATTTAAAAAGTATATTAAACGTAAATACATATAAACAATTAAATCTTAGCACTATACAAATAAATAATCAGCTATTTCGATATGACATTTGTTTGAGTAGTTACACAGAATTTACAACAAATTTCCATTTAAACAAAACAAAATAATTTTTTGTAAACACTCGAAAAGTAATTTTAAATAAAAAGGATGTTACTCCCAAATTTTTTTCTTATACATTCAAACAATATTGCTCGAAGAGTAACCATCTTAGCTAATTGTTAGATATTGCGTATCATATCACTTGGTCAAATAATAAAAAGTAAAATTTCCTAGTTTTCAGTTCATAAACACAACTTTAATATTAATAACGAAAGTGTCCACTCACGTTTTGTGCTTCAGTATCCACCTAACAATGAAAAACACCACTAGCAACACCGTAACTGAAACAACAGCTATGATGGCATATAATATCCAAACCATGTCATCTGAGAACAGCGATTCTGAAATTTTTTATTAACGACCTTGGATGCATGTCTTTCTGTTATTACTAGTGAGAATCTATCCTTTCTTGACATTGTATTCTGTTGATTTTCATCTCATCCTTTACCTGTTTTTTCTCCACCTTACTTTCCACTTCTTTTTCAACCGTTTATCTGATGATTCACTATCATTAACTTACCTATGAAATTATATAGCGGTTCTACCCCACCCCCATGATTCCCTATTTCTGTTCCATTCATAACTTCATTGGAAAAGTTACTGGCAAGGGAATCAGCAAAGCTCTCATTAAACTCTCCACTGTAAAGGGAAGAGGAGGGACTAGGAAATTGTTGATTAATTTCTTCAAGCAGGGTCCGATTATCTACCATCTGTGTGCTGGAACTAGTTCTATAATTATTTGGCGATAGAATACAGCCAAACGAAAAGAACATAGAGACAAATTAAGATGAATTATTGGAAATTAATGGATCAACTAAAGTAAGTTATCTAATACTTTTATAAATGAAAATCATCAATTGAAGATATTAAATATATCAGTAGATTTTAAGGAGATATATTCGTTATAATTAGTTTTATAGATCTTGGAATTATCTGAATCAATATTCAAGGTGACACTTTTAATTAACAATAGTCACATTGGGTGCAGTTTGATACATTTCGAGTTTAAACCCAATATGCATGACAAGAGTAATCTGAGTGTAAAGTTTCATATATATGTATAGATTTTAGCGTCTAGGGATTTAAGAGACTGAAGTATTTTCCCTTAAATAATAGCTGTAGGTGTAGCGAAATATTGAGGGGAGAAGTGAGAGAAATGCAACATCGTAAAAAGATAAAGAAAAGGCGTGAAATACTGAAGTACTGCAATTCAATCATTGTGTGGTATTTCCATCACTTGGCAACGCGCTGCATAACATGAGCTGCATGGCTATAGCAAGAAATGAAAAACAACACATTACTACACCCTCTGGTGAAGGCTTCTCTCATGTTTCAAGATGAAGGCATCAGGCAGATAAATATATGTACTGTTAAAATATGTCAGAAAATAATAATATTCACTTAATTGCAATATTATGAAGCACAAACGAACGAAAAATCTAGAATTCTAAGGATACTAAGCTGGCAACTGGATCTGCTAAGAGATGTGGCGCGGCTCTAATAATCGACGGATTGCGCTAAAGGCAACTGCCAGGGCTATTTATCGCGAATTCTTAGTATTCAGACATTCGTTCTGGACATATGCCAGTGAGAAAGAGCTATAGAATCACCAGTGGGCTTCATATTTTTGCGAAGCATCACAACAGCTAATGTGCCCTTAATGGAACCACGGACAAGTTATGATAGTTGAAAAATTCCTCCTCCGTAAAAATGGCCCCCAGGGACCTGAAAATTCAAAAGACAGTAACAATATCTTACATTACGTAATGCTCCTAAATAGAAAGAAAGAAAAGCAAAATCTACGATTAAAAACTTGAGTTATCCGTATTAGCCAAACATTAATATATCAAACTAATCATTTAACACAAAGAAGTAGATAAACTATCACTTCTTCCACCTTAATACATCTTATATAATCCAGAAAACACAAACACTCTGTGGGAAAGTAATTTCATTTCCAAGAAACTTTGAACGGAAGTCAGTCCAATTCCATTACTACAAAAAACCAAAACTTGCTGAAATCGACCCACATGAGAAAAACCAAGAAGAAACCATCTAAACTATTCAATATGACCTTTGGTGTTCTCACACTAGCATGCTGCTAATAATTGGTCCAAAAAATATCCGACAAAATTTGATTCCAAAGTGGAAATGTCAAGTCATATTTCCTCACTTTTAAACATTAACTAGGGAAAAATACAACGAATTGCATTCCTCTAACATCATAATTTTATTCCGTTTCCTGTTTACTACATTTCTAAAAAATTTTCATTAATATATACTTTCAAAAATTTTTTTATATAATAGTCATTAGGTGCAAACTTGTATGAATACCGATGTCAAAGAGGAGAATAGGTAAACTTATTTAATTCTATTTGTAATTTCTTCAGTTTCCTTCTGAAAAGAAACATGAAATGTGCGGTCAGATAAATCCAAGCGGAAATACTTAGTGGTTGGGAACGATTAAGAATAACGGAACCGATGCTTTTATCAGAGATCATACCTTCACTTCGCCATAGATTAACCACTTAGTTCCTATGTAATACTACTAGTACGGCTGAGAACTCGTATTCTGATACTTCATATGACGAGTGGTAGTCATCTGGACGAATTGATAATTTGCCTATACGGTTGTGTCCAATCACTCCTACACTACTTCATTTAGTTCCACTTGACACAAGTGTTTCTTGCATCTGCGAGATATGAGTTTACTCTAATACTATATTTACTAGCTTCCTCACAAAATTCTTTTCACACTGAATATTAGAAGCGTGGTAACAATATCGTGAATTTTTCTTTCTTAACTATAAATTTTAGTTCCACCCTCCAAAATACTGTGAAGTCTATACATCGAAGTTAAATTAATTAGGTAGTAGCATTTTTCAGTACTGTTTTACTGTCTTTCGTTTCCAGCGATAAGTACAAATAACATACCACTAATATATATTAGTAAATGAAAGACATTTGACAACCATGTGCATAACTAGTTTATAATCTTATGTTCTAGAGATACGGGATCTCCAGTTTACTTTTTTTTAACCTAATTCCATCTATCTAGAGATGCAAAGATTATCGCAATGCAGTTTCAAAAGAATAAGTGTTATTTCCATATTAGCATAGGTAACTATAGATGTCTATAAGGAAAAGAATCGTAGACTATTAGTTTAAATTAGAATCAAAAATATACAATATTATATTAACCCAAATATTTTTTCCACCGATGTTTCAAATTTCCACAATTATAAACCGTTCTCACGTTTGAAGAATATATGGATATTAAAAGAACCTATATTAAAGTCCCCATAATACACCCTTATTTTTTTCCCAGCATTATGCAAATTTTCATATTAAGAATAATTTAACCCATTATTCCTGACAATAACAAGTAACTACCGTATTCAACACACCTAAATCCAAACTGCTGAAGATAACTTTTGGAAGCGCCACTGTACTTCCCATCTGTACATATTGCCATCAAAAATATAGGACAAATTCCCTAAAATATTTTGATAAAAGCATTTTACTGTTAAGATTTCTATTTATTTTATCATTTCCCTGGAATTTTCTAAAAGTGAATTTTCCTCACGCAAATAACAATTTTAATTATATATTGATAGTATGCGGCTAGTAACTAGTATAAACAACTTCAGGCCCAACATTAACTGTACCTAAATTTAAAAATAAACTAAAAATAACAAATGCATGTATATGAGAAGGTAGTTTTGAAAGTACTAGTAATTAATCTATTATTACAGTAGTATCATTATCAATCAAATTAACATATTAACAGGCTGTATAAACTCATAGATCAACTCTTTAATCCAGAAAGCAATAAGGTTACTCCAATGTCTTCCGTTTTCTCTACACCTTTTTGCATAAAACTATGTAGGAAGAAAACGCTTAGCAATAGTGGAAAAACGTCTAAGAAAGAACTTGACGTTTTGATTCGTATTATTTTTGATGTAATAGGAATCTCAGAAGTGAATGTTTCAGTAAGTATAAATGCATATCAGTACGCTAGACACGAACTAACTTTACTAATTTTGGTAATATTGATGCTTCTACCTTAATAAATGCACTATTAACAAAAAATACAACACTTTGTAATTCATTGTTTCGATAACTAGTAACATAGTTGGTAGAATATTTCAAGGTCAATCGTGAAAATAATGTATAGGAATGGTCGCAAGGAAACGAACAAGTGCTGGGACATAATGCAGCACATAATCGGTTCCATATAACCCATCACAAACAGTGGTAGGAAAAAGGGCAATTTACAAAGTATTATGAAACACAAAATTTAACGAATACGATTGACTTCTTTGTTTTTCAAAGTCATAAAGCAAAAATTAGATTCTGAAATTTTTAGAAACATTCATTAAAGCTAGAATAAATCTAACCAAGTTCCCATAAATATAAATAGAACAATAATATAATAGAACTAAAATGAACAACTGGCGATCGTATTACAATCAAAAATAAATAATAATAAACAGCAAAATAAATAATGACAAATTACATCTTAAAAGAAAAGCGTTTGACAAGACAACTTTAAAACAACAATCATGTGCTTTGAGAAAAACATGGACGCAGAATTAAAGGTCTACACAGTAGGATTTTTCGATGCCGTCATATTTCCAATCAGCTGCACTTTGCCCAATGTTGTGAGTGAAGTCAATCTATTGCTGGGATGCAGCTAAATGCATCTCATTTCACTACGTACATATTTTTTAATCATCATCCCATAGGATCAGTATATGCATACTTATATCATTGCACCACAACTCTTATATCATTCATGAGGTAGTCATCACTGAATACTTATTGCTAGTAAATAATATTACTTTCTAAAGTCCTTACATGTATTAATCGTATTACAAGTGGTGAAAAATTATTTATTAGGTGTTTGTTATTTTGCTATTTAGTCTTTATTTTAATATATTATTGTCATGTCCGTATTTTATTTAGTTTGTTCTTGATTTAAACTTTAAAACATTATACAGAATGGTAAACGATGGAGTGGTTGCCATGCGGTTATTTGCAAACTGGGAAATGGATAGAGCTAGCTCAAGTGCGGTGCAAAGGTACGATTTCTCTAGCGATTATTCCAATATTCCGAAATTATTCTCTTAATAACAATTTCACGGTGATAGCACTATTTATTTTCAGTAACATAATTTTGAGGTTTGTTTTAAGAGCTATGTATAAACGCACTTATTTCGTGATTATTTTTTGGAATTGTCAGGGTTTGCAACTTGAGCCTAAATCGCTTAGTTCTTAACGGTTTTACTGCACAGAACCAGTCTATCGTTATAACAGCAAAACTTCAGGTGAGGCTAATAATTTTTTTAATGCTTGCTCTACAGACACCAGAATAAATGTTATGATATTAATAGTTCTAGGGCAACAAAAGGAGTTTACGGAGCAATGAAATATACGTTACATCCACTCATGGACGGGTTGATCTTGATTTGGACATTTCTTTTACAATACAGGTCCATTAAGTTATATTTTCCATTATTCGATACTTTTTCTTAGTCTTCAGCACTATTGTTAATACGTGTTAGGAGTTAGAATTCAAAAAAAGACCTTAAAATAAAATAATCGAATTTATAGTATCCACACTTTCTCAAACGAAAGGGTAACATTTTACAAATGATGATCCAGCGCAGAAGGAAGTACAAGAATAGGCCCTTCCCATCATCTTTTAAAGTAAATCCATGACTTTTGCTTATTTCCAAAGTTGACTTTTACAATCCATTTCATGATTCTTTGATAGTATTTAGGCACTCTTTTAGACTTTGGCGGTAGGAATGGTCAATTTAACTCAGTTACTGCAACAAGGAGGGCTTAGAGAGATTGCATTATGGACATCCGAGGATCTGGAGAAAAAGTCTACTATTGGTATGTTTAGTGATTATTTTGAAATATACTAGGCTAAGAGATTCATTTTTCCTAATTACAAAACAAATTAATTCTTGGTATCATCTTTATCCCGTTGTAACAACTTCCATGCAATGGGTCATGTGCTCATTTGTTTTGATTGGTTCTTCCAGAGGCATCTGTTTTAACTAGAAAGCATCCTTTCGGATGTACACATCTATGTAGTATCATGATAATAGTTATTTTTTTGCAGTTAAAATGAAATACTTGACTTAAGAAAAAACTGAGCTAGGATTTATCTTAAAGGTCTTTAAATGATGAGTTAAGTGCTTTCACAACTATGCTAAGTATACCTTCTTTTTACAAGTGGAAATTGGAACTTGATGACATTGTCTACCCCACTGAGAATAGATTTAGTATTTATCTAATTAAATAATGGAATTCATTTGGTAAAAAATGGTCTAAACGCCTCTTGTTAATCATAGATATAGTTGATTTAATTATTATATCGAGATGTTTATATCTAGTATGTCATCAAAATGATGTCGTTGTTAGTCCAAATATTGTTTTGAATTACATATACTTTAGTTCAAAGCATTGGTCGTATCTATTTAACTTCTTGTCAATCACAACCACTTGAATTTGAATTGGAGAGGGAGAGAGGAGGAAAAAAGCATGGTATAGACGTCGAGCTTAGCGAGGTAAAGGAACTGCATATGGAACTTTATTTACCAAGACATAATAGTAATAATAGGAAGATTGAAGACTATATAATAGACATACTCAGGATGAATCGGATAGCGAGTATGATGACATGCCGGTTGATAGTGATTTAAATGAGCCTGGAAGTGCTAGAAGTGCAGTGGGGTGAGGTCTTATCCTAAAATAAAAGGTTTTCCATCAAATGACATGAATCTTCTAGCATAGTATTTAGAAGTAGAGATGCTCGGATCAACAGTAAGTCGGTGCATGCTCACAGGAAAAATAATCTTCGTCAGAGATTTGTTACGCTTTTGAGGAAATTCAAAGTTCCTGATGATGAGGTAGAACTTTTTAAAGTTTTCAAGAGGTTATAACTATCTTTTGTGTGGTTTTTTAAATTAAGAAAATGTTATGGTTATTACAATCTTATGGGGTCCTTTATATTTTTCTTATGTTTAATAAATATATTCTAATATTGGTGACGAATTGTAGGTTTTGGCAACCTCGAGGTCAGCTTCTGTTGCACTGGTTCCCACCGATAAAGAATTACAAGATTTATTTGAAGAGCTGGAAAATATGAGCGACTCAGGTTTACTATTTTTACTTATAGGATAGTCATAAAGATACTCATTATTAAATTTTGTTTTGTTGACTATTAATAAAAGCAAAGTTCTATGAAGGTTATGCTCTTTTATATAGAAATGTTTATGCCTTGATTGAGATTAATATCAACTTCGCTTCATTTTCAAATTTACTTTAGTTACATAATGTGGGCGGAAATGTCGGTGGAAATTAAGTATATTAGAATGAGGAAATATGATGATTGATGGATTATGCATTTCGTATACCACGCACAAATTTGTAGGCCCAGAAATGGCAGCAGATGAAATTTCAATAGGAAGTAATCCACGTCCAGTTCTGAGGCCCTACTTCACGCGTTCTAGAGAAGTTTTACCTGCTATATATGACAGAGTTAGTGGTCTTTGATATTTTAGACCATATGTGATCCTTTTATTCGAAAATACGTCATAAGTTTGGACTTTTAGGATGCTGATATTGCTTCGGATAGTGATGGAGACGGTGATGATCTTGAATGGTCTTCAGAAACTGAAAATGCTAAAGAAAGTTGCCAGGGTTTTGACTCCTCACAAACTACTATCAAGGACCTCACTATGATGCAACAAATACCACACATCGTAGGCCCCAGTGTAAGACGGTATCAGTTATCTTCTAGCGAAATAAGATTGATTATCAAGTCATACCTAAATTATCATGTTTACGACAGTTTGTTATTATAATCTAGGTTATTCAGACACCTATAAAGCCACAAACGCGGGTGGGATCAACTTGTAGCGCTCCACTTGCCAGTAGTACCTCGTTGTTAGGAATGCCACACTCTCTAACTACAGGATCAATTGCTCGAAAGGGAGAAAAAACTGATTGTTCTAAAAATATTAGTGTTTTAGATCAGGTATATATTTAATTACTTTTAAAAATATGTTTTTAACTATTTAAAGCAGTGATCAGATATTTTTTTTACAGTTATCGTTAGTGCTATCGGCAGATTCTAATGTATCCTGTGATTGCTTTTGGCTCTGTTCCCTGTCTGATTTTCCACATTTATCGTCATTGTCTATTACCATGGTTAACTGTTCATCTTCCGCATTTATTAAACAAGCAATGGCTCAAATTGTTAACAAAATTCAAAACTTGTGAGGACATTTTATATTGCCTATAATTTATTAATATTATCAATAGAAGGTTCAAATTTTATTTTCAGTTGCAATTCAAACTCTGCTGATCCGCCCATTACTTATATTGGAATCATGGGAGGTGATAAAATAGTTGGACAGGTACGGTTTATGTGCTAATAATTAATATTACTATAACTACAAAGGATATCCACTATTTGTTTAGGTTGTTCGTGCTTATGTCGACTGCCTTCACCACAAGTCGTCGAGTAACTGGCTTCAGTATCTGAGATTTATTATGATACCTTGTCCTCACTCATTAATGGCACGGTTGATTGAAGGTATATACTTTGTTTCTTGAATATAATCTAGATTTTATATTCCTAATTTTAACAGTTAGTTAAAATATAAATTTAAGGTATAGACCCTGCAATTGATCAACTTAGCCGTGACATTTGGGAACGGTGGGGTGATCTTTCAGCGTTAGAGAAGGCGGCAATTAACGAAAGATTAGGAAAATGGTCTAGTGGAATCGGGGGTTCTTTCAGCTTACCTATTGGAGAAGCTTTATTGCAATTGGCTGACAGAGGAGGAGAGGTATTTAATACACATTCATCAGTCCTACGAGATATTTTCAAATATGTTCATTTCAGCTGGAAGCAGGACGGGTTTTTGTGCCATTTTTATCTGAAGTTAGAGTGGGACAAACAGAGGATGATCCTGAAAGTGCTGGTACTTCTCCTCGTGGTGCTACCGATGAAAGAGAGCCTAGCGGTGTAAATGCTATTCCTTCAGGTTTATAAATATAATTTATATTTTACTATAAAGAGTATCTGAGCAAGGTGGAATTACTCATTAGTCTGTCCCCAACTATAGACTTTATTATGGGCCTATTAGTTAGTTTATTATCAACCTAATTCATTATCATTTTTACCATTGGTATATAGTCGCGAAATTACATTTCGTTACCTAAAATATTTTTGGCTAACTTTATTTGTTGCTTATAGTCTCTTTTTACTTATATATTCAACTGAATGAAATATTCAGCACTTATTAGGAATAGAATAGCTTAAAGGGAGGAGTGTTCTCTGATCCAAAAAAGTTCTTAATTAGGCTTAAATAAATAATGTTACTTGATACTTTATTTTTGTAATATTTGTATTACTTAAATCCTGTGCTGTAAACAGCTTTCTATATTTCTTAGTAATACCGAAATCTACGCGAAATAATGGAGTAACTCAGTCCTTGTCATAGTTGCAGGTTCAAGTTGTTCTCCGCCAAATAGTCCCCATATTCGTACTGATATTCATGAGATGCATGTGGAGTACTGGCTGGGTAAAGACTGCGGAAATGTAAATTGTTCATTGTTTTAATTACCTTCATTAAATTTGAGAGATATATTCTCAATAAAACAATAGTTTCATTCCAAATTTCACCTCTATTTAGTTTTCTATATTGTTTATATATCTTATTAAGGAGAATGTGTATCTTGCCTACAATCAAAATACGACGCCAACTTCCAAAAAAGATTCAAGCAAAGGTTCGATGAAAGCTGCGTTTAGGACACTCATAGTATCTCGGTCTGTTCTCTTATTACCAGTGTATCCGAATAATCTGAATTAACACCTTCATTATCTCAGTGTATCTTCCCATCCACTTTTGTCGCTAACTTTTATCAAGGAAAAAAGGAAGGAAAAAATGTTGCAGAAATTAGGAATGAAGAAAGGACAAGTAAGTTTCAGTTTCTTTCCTATATTTCTGAGTAGTTTTAGAAATAAACTTAATACTAAATAAATATTCTGTGAACTCATACTGCTGTATTGTTTAATAGGAGACATAAATCTTAGAAATATATTTTTATAGAAGTCTGATATGGAAGGTCCTCCAGTCCAGATCTCACATGTAGCGAGATTACTATGCAGTGGAACTAGCAAGCACAGTGATCTTATAGGTCAGCCCAGATAATTGTTTTGATACTATTGCAACTTATAGGTTTTCAATTGCATAATTTGTTTCTATTTTACAGTGAGCGTTGATGGTGTGGCATACCAGGGTGTGCGTTATTTCCAAACCAGTTCACAGTGGCAAACTCATGTAAAATCATTTCCTATTTCCCTTTTGTCACCAACTGCAACTACAAATACCTCTTGACATGTCGATACATTTTCTAGCTATGATTTGTTAAATTCATTTTATCAGTCATAACAGGTTTATTATACTGATAACTATCTAGAATTTTAAATTCTTCGCTTGGTTCTCAGAGCGTATCCTGTACATTATTTTTAAAAATAATTTATAATCCATTCAGCATTTCATTGTAAGTTCATGTTAAAAATATGTATAGTGCTAAGTTTTCAATTCGTCTCATGTAAGTTTGCTCGTTGAGTTTCTTCCGAGTATTTATTTTGGTGCTTTGCTTTTTTATTCCATGTGATTTATCTTGTTGATTAATTGTAACTAATATTCTAAAGATGAATTAGTACCAGTTTTATAATATCTAAATTAGGTTTAATTTTCAATTCAAGGCTAAATACTTATAGTAGATCGTAAATAATTAATGCATATTATTTTGATACCATTAATGAAAGTTATGTTTGTCATTTCGCTTTATCCATTGTCAGTTATACGTAATACATTAGAATATGTATTCCTTCTAGCGAAATCTGTGCTTCAATTGTAGGAATAAGAATTTGATTTATTTTTACTCTAACAGTGACGTTGTTCAAACGATATTAGGTATGGCTTTACATTGTTGTGCTACCCATCACTATATCACCAAATGTTTTCATTTACTAATCCCATTTCTAGTGTGGAACAAATCCTTTCTAAGAACGGAGATAAATAAGACAATACCATTCAAACGTATAGATATTTTTCTGATGCTATGAGCTACACTCTTAGCCAACACTCGAATCACTAGTGTGCTGCATTAAGGGATTCTTTTATAGATCAAGAATGTCTAGATGTATCTATTTTAGTTAAAATACATCTCCTGTATTTATTTTCTGTTTCGTTTTACCATTTTCTAATTTCCTAGATCTTACGTAGTTGTTTCGTACTACTTAGATATACTTATTTTAAATTTCACACTAAGAAAATGTGATATGCAATGGAAAGAATAATTTATTCACAGGGAATATGGATTGGTCAGATTATTAGCATCTGAATATGAGAGTCATATCAATGATCAATTATTGTCAACATGAAATCATGCAATAGGTGGATTCTTTGGTAAACCACCATTTGTTTGTTTTTTATATTAGAGTTTTAATTTAGTCGCCCAAAATAGGATAACTTTCTAGGAATTTTATTTAGCAGATGCCAAGGAATTATTGGACTCCTAGTCGTTAAATGAAAGTCAAGTCGAAAATAATAGGACGGAAAGCCCTATAGTCGTTTTGAAGAACGTACTAAGAGATTCGCTTGCTGGAATATATACTTCAAGTTAGAAATCTATTTGCATCAACTATTCTCTTCTTACTTCGACATCCAGTGGCCCATAGTTGATGTAAAATTGTTTACGAACCTTTGGACTGCATTTGTTCCTTCCTAAAAAATCCTATTAGAAATGAAATAACTTTAGTTTCTATTTGCATTAGTATTTTCTCGCGGGTTGAAGAAGAATAGTTGCCTACTGATTTCTGACCATATTGTTTCTAACAGCATTTTTATAAATAGAAAACATTGTTTAAAGGTAGATTAGTGAACAAACAAAAACTCGTTGTTCACCACAAATTGCTTTCACATATACTATGCTGAAATAAGTTTGTATTTAGTACTTCATTAGCAAACTATTCTTACAATCTATTTTGGTTCAAATTAGGGTGGTGTAACTCCAATATGGCTGAAATATGATTATATCGGTGCGTATGTTCACCTTTTCTAAAATACATTTTCAATTATAGTTAGAAGACAAATATTTTTTTTTGTAGATGTCTATATGATGAATCTCACTGGTATGACTACTGGACTATTTTGTATTTGTCTGGAAATGTAGAAGTAATCATTGAAAGTTGAAATAACGTCATTACTTGGCTAATAAATAAGTCTGTTAGAATACAATGTTCATTCATTACTTAAATCCTACCAATAGACGAACCAGTCATTCAAAAATTTCACCTTTAGTTTATCTCTTTCCTCTCCACTCCTCTCTACTTCTATATAGAGCACGCATAGTGAGTGGAGTAAGATCCGTCATCGGTGGGCGGAGCATATCATTCCCTCTACTCGCCTTGCCGCAAATTGCCTGGCAACTTTCCGAGTATCTTCCGTCCAAAGTCATGTCGCCTTTTTACTTATCTATATCTCCAGTTTATTTAATTTAATATGCTTTTAATATTCAGCTGAAAGTATATTTTACTTGAATTTTATTACTCTCCTAGCACGATCAATTTTGTGATAATAAAATGTTTTATTTAAAATTCAAAGCCTAAGAGATATTTCTGCATCCTTTCCAAATCTATAGAATTATCACTTTTAAATATTACTATTACATTCATATATAAACAGTTTAATGAGAATGTTGCGAAACCTAAGCCGTATGTCTTTCCTTATTAAATGATTCTTTACCTAATCTTTCTATATATAGATCTTTTCCATGAAAAAGCGAGTAGTCAAGTACTTAAACATGTATATTTTGAACATGGTGACGTAATTATAGGAATGAGAAGAACAGAAGTGTTGATCCCACATTTCTAAAAACGCGTCACCTTCATCTCATTGTAAAGCGATTAGATGATATTGTCAGAAAAACAAACAAAGAAGCCATTTATTTCTCGTATTGTAATATTTCGAATACAATATTATTAAAGTCCATTTAAATATAGAAGCAAATCATAATCAAAATGGAGAGCATAGATATCGAAACCACTTAACAGTTGGTTATAGAAGCAGCTAGTTAGCACGCATTTAATCAAAGCCGCCTAGTTACAACCACCCACTCAGCTGTGATTCAGAATTCTCTCCCTCACTCTATTTATTTTTGCGCTTCATTTTTTACTCCAAATCTTTAATCTTTAATGTTTTAAACTCATCTGATTTAGGCACGTTTTTATTTCACGTACTCATATTCACCTATTTTTTCATGCTACTTGCTATTTCTTCTCTTGTTTTCTAATATCGACCTGACGGCAAACGTTCATCTGCCGTAGTGCTCTTTCATTCACAAAGCTTTGAAGAACGTCCTAAGAGAGAAGTCCCTCAATGAATCAAAACATGTTGTCTATCTGAGTGCGTACCCATGTCTACTAATGAGAATTCAGAGTTTCCAAGTGGATTACAGAAATAAAATTCTTGTCATGATAAGAAATGTGCACCTAGAAAGTTATGCTTGAAATATTTTGGTTCTAACGAAAACCAATTATTGGGTAGTAATTAATCTTCAGTGGTTCCTATAATCCTCTAGTGACGTTAAATATGTATTTTCGAAATTTCCAAAATAATTTACATATTTAATTCTAGTATGAATGAATCCCAAATATCGGAGGACCATTTGAACAATTCTGAGATGTCGGAAACTATCTTCCAACGACTCTACCTCATATACATGCCATGTTGTGTCGTGGTCGGATCTACTGGAAACGTCATGGTCTGGATATTGATAAAGTGAGAGGATTTACACTATATTCCATGGCTTCCCATAGTAGTGCATAACATCATTCCACCTGTTAACTATACGCCATTTTCTATTTTCCTCTACATCTGAGACTAATTTCTTGTTCATTTGCATGAATATAAAGAAAAGTAGAGCCACCAATAAATAAAGCATATAGTTACCATCAAAATATTTATTTTTCTTAAAGATATTAAGTCATCAATCAAATTATATTTGAATTCATCAATAAGTCATATGAAAATGTCAAAGCAAATGCAAATTAAAAAATTGGATTATAGTGAAAAAGAAGATTATCTAGTATGGAATTAGATTGTGTTAATAGTTGCAATCACGACTAATTCAGACTTGGAAATCTATTCGCCATCTTCGTTAACTGCATTCAATGTATACTTTTTCTGATTTTGAGCATATAATCTCACGCACATCCTTTCTATCTTTTCTTCTCTCTATTACAAATGCACATCAAAAATTAGATATCTGCCCAAGACAAGCCTAAAATTTATAAGAGGCGACTGTTTCCATTGTTATGCGCTCATTGTTGTAGCTAGCACACTTGTTCTCAGTATGCAAAAGAAACGAGTTGATGCTCGCTTCACTGAGGTTCAATAACAACTATCTGTCATCGACACCATTTGTCTCGATCCATTTGATTATTCATAAGATTTAGTCTTTCGAGTTGTCGTCTATTAATTAAAATAGAAGTCTGGAGATTCACGAAGAGAACAACTCTTCAATTAGTGATCTTGAAAAATAACAAGTATTTATAGCTCTTAGTAGAATATTTAATTGCTTTTACTATCTGAATTCATACTCATTAAAGATTCAGTGGTTGTTTAAAGTAGTGGATTTTAAAAGTTGATATATGCTTGAAACGAATATTCTTCTTTTATTTCTTATTGAAGTAGGAAGTCCGCAATTTGTTTTGAAAAGATTTTTAAATTCTGTCGCACTTTTCAATCACTTGTTCCTTTCTAAGTAATAGTAAATATGACATGCTGCACATGAATAAATAAAAATCTAGATACGTATTATCTAGAAGACACAAATCGAGGAATATTTTCTTCTGCTCATCGCTATACGCATTTATATAGCACAATTTAAATTGTGAGTGGGAAGGATGTGAAATACCTCACAATTTAATCATTGAAATAATAGCATTCATTACTCTTGATCGAAATGCTGGAAACAATATAAACAATGTGAGAAATAAACAAAAAACAGTATTAAATAATAGAATAAAATGAATAAGAACCTTTAAAAATACTGAACAAATTAATTTTATTTCAGGAGTAATCGGATGTTATCCAAGCTGCCAACGAATACGTACTTATTGTGCTTAGCCGCAATGAGTTCGCTGTTTCTCTGCACACTCTTCGTTTTTTGGCTGGAAGAGGTGTCATATCTGTACTTCAATGTACGCACGCCCTCTTTTGCTTTCATTTTTCTGAGTGAACAGGCTCCAGTTAGGAAAAACTAATCTTAGGCAAAAATCCTATCGCACAAATAAATCTCAATTATCTGTGCGCAGTGATCTTCTTAAAAATTCACTTAAGCCATTAATACGATCTTAATATTTGCGATACAATCTGCTTCATTCTCACTTTATTAGGAGCCTGAGCGCTATATTTGCTATCCTAATTGCAATCTCTTTGCATGCATGATTTTGCGAATGTTTTCTCCTTGTACGTTCTTTTTCTTCATTTATGCTGTCTTTTGTTTCCTGGGAAGTTACCTATTATTCTATTTTTGTTTGGTCATAATTATCTACTTCACTCCACTGTTGTTCCCCCGCTATTCTTCATAACAAGCTGTGTGTTGAAATGGCGTCTTTGGTTGAAGGTTTTGCTCGTATAATTTAGACGCCAACTAAATTAAGTCATACGCTTCAGAATAGCAACGAGATTCTGTGAAAGATATAGTCATTGAATCGTATCAATAACACCAGTTATTTTACTACAACATGAAAAAATAATGTCCATTAGAAAAGACAGCGGTTTTTGATTACGCGTCATGGCTGTCATATTATGAAGAAGGCAATAAACAACCCAATTTGACTGCCAGCTTCTGGTGTTTTACTTGTCATTGCACAAATCTTTAAGGAAAGCTGTACTACAGGATAAAAATGTTAATAATAGGATAGCTGACTTCCTGTCTTTCTATGAACAGGCTTCAGCACAAATTCTTAGCACACATAGTTGCTATGTAGTTGCATGGTTTTCTTCTGTCCTGGCGAACTTCCCTCAATATTAAAGTACACGTCATTTTAGCCAATATGTCCTTAAGTTAACAAAATCAAAGTTCAGGATAGTCTAATCGGGATGGAATTTCGCAATCTGAGCTGTAAAATCAATCAGTTTTTGGCACATGTATGCGACTTCTCTAGTGTGTGGCTCATTGTGTTGGTTGGCTTTGAGAGACTCGTTCTACTACATCGGAAAACTAGGAGTCTTACAACAGAAAAGTAAGAAAAAAATCGGTAGGGAACGGACTAATTATCATAGAAACTTAGTGTAACAGATGAAAACTGCTATGCAAACAAAAAAAATCAAGAAATGAAGAATAAAATAGACGACTTAAGTATTAAAATGGGGAAAATTAGAAATGTTTGTATAGGGCATGTGGACAAGTCGTTGTGCTTATAAGTATCGCGATGTTATTTAATTCATGGATTTTGTACGTGGCGACCATCCAGGGCGGAGTGTGCGATATCGATCCTTCATTCGACCAGATTTACCATGTCATGACGGTTTTGGAGGTTGGGAATAACACATTTACATCCATTCTGAATTATTAGCGGAAAATATCCTATTATATTACAGACAATCGTCTGCATGATTGTTCCTTCTATCATCATATTCACTTCCAACGTTCTAGTCATTTGTAAACTAAGCGCCCATATAAGGTGGATTTTATTTTATTTTATATCCTGCAAAACAAATGTGAAATTAGGGATTACCTACTAATGACTGTTTTTGTGCAGAAAATATCCTAGCTCTCCGGCAGTTTCATTCAACACTACCGATACTGATGTTGCTTTAACGACTGCCACCTCAGTACCAAGTCATACTTTAAAAAGTTACACCAGGTAAGATTAATTAACATTCTATATTCAAAACAATTATTTAGAAATAATTGCAATATATATAGATATACGTATACAAGGACTGGCATCCATGTTTCTGTGAAATCCCACAAAAACATAGTACAAATATATTAGTTTTTCGCGTTCGCTACTACGAATTATACTATTTTGGGAAAATTTTGAAGGCAACAATCTAATGAAATGAGAAGACGTCATGGTCTTTGTTACATGATTAAATCAAGGGAATATTACTAGGAAACGACCAAAAAATGAGAAAGAATTCAATGGGGATTTTCGTCTTACATTCATGAACCACAAAATACTAATAGCACTACAATAATGAAAATTCCCCTGAGATACACAAAGCTAACTCCGTCGTCCAAAATACACTTAAAGATATTTATGTATTCCAGCTAATTGCCATGTGTGAAAATATAAATCTTAATCCATATTCCTCAGGGCCTCTTTGGGGAGGATATCCAGTAGGTTTTCACTGGAGGAGCGACCACGGAAAAAAGCAAAAAAGGGTCTTCGTTGGACAGATATTCAACTGACAAGAAGCCTCATGGTTGTTACCTGGGTGTTCATTGTTCTGAACATGCCGAATTACCTCTATAGAATGGCTACCAACATTCTTGGAGTCTCAAACCAGGTCTGTGATTATGTATCTTATTAGTTATTTACTACTAAATGTGTTGAGAAAAATCTCCTCGTCTCGTTTTTATAGTCTATATATTGAATCGTCTCTCTATTTGGTTTTTACCAAGAGCTTTTGTATTTTGAGTTTTCATTTCAGACAGCGATGATGCAGAATCTATCACTTCTAGCTCACTTTCTCCTGTACACCCATCATGCTCTTCTCTTCTACCTTTATATCTTCTACAGTCCTCAAATGAAAAGAAGACTGAAGCCAACCGCTTTAAAGCTTTTAGAGTGCTACTGCTTTAAACCAGACGGAGACTATTCAGATCATACGTGACAACAATTTACATATCTGTCTCTTGAATTCTTTTCTTGCTCATCAAGCTACTGGTATTTTCTCCTGCTTTCTGACTAGCTTCAAGTTTTACGTGTTTTTTAATTTATCGCTACTACGGGTGTTATGAATTAACTAAGTTTAAAATGAGGATATGAAACATGTTTCCTAGTTGAATGCATGAATAAAGTGAATACTAAAGGTTATTTAGTTAAAAACCAAGTTACTGAAGTTGAGTTCTTCTTCTCATTTTTATTTGGATACTAATAACTCGGCTTAATGCTTGAATAAACAATGATAAACTAATTGCAGCTGAGATAATGGAGGGTGCACCAATAAACACCGAATAAACACTGAAGAATATTTTTTCTTAATTTTTTACGATCAGCAATGGAAGTTAAATTGATAGTCCTTGACATGTCATATGAAACTATGAAAGACCAGCATTTCCTACACCGTACATTGGATTCATACGAGATATAGTAACTAATAGTAACCACTCAGCCAGTTTTTAAGTAAATAATTATCCCAAATGTTTTGTGAGGACTTGATTACAAATTTCAGTAAGTACATTTTTTAAACTAACATTATTTATCTGGTGTAGAAGCTATGCAAATGAGCATCTTATAAAAGTTCAAAAAATATTACGTAAATACATATTAAATTGCTATAATAATTTTATGAAACAATAATTCTCTTAAAAAATTGTTCTGCTCCCTTAAGATTGAGAACTATAAGTTTGGTATGTTTTTCATGTAAATGATGTCATTAAATATACCGCGGTTTATTATGAGCTGATTATGTATAACAAAGAGTGAAAGCCTGCAGGAGAACAGGTATTGAGTTTCTGGCATTCTACTTTTATGTCAATGATTTCAACATTAGACTGAATAACAGAAGCACTAAAGTTATACACCACCTCAGGTTCTATGATGTTTGCTGTCCTTAAATTAATTTTCACAGAAGTATGCGATAATGTCCTTTCACTAATATTTGTATGAGATAATTGAAAGGTATGGATATATTCATTGCTGAATGTTTTCCTTTACATTATGTACTATCTCTAATGTTTTTTCTGTGCAAAACTTTAACCTAGTTAAACACGTGAAGAAATATCTGGTTTTCTATTAAAAACAATAATAATTACCACCATCAGGCCTGAAAATATGTGAAACAGAAGTGACTGTTAAATATCAGCAATACGGAATTAAGGTGGAACTTCTTGGAAAACAAATATTCGACTGAATTAAAGGGAACAAGCCTGTATATTAGCTTTTAACTAAATATTTATTGACTGATATTGATCGGCGATCGATATCATTTCAGGTGATCGGCGCGCACCCAGTTGCCAGGTAGTCGGTCGATGCGTGCGCCCAATGCGCGTTGTGTTGATCCTTCCGGCCCTTTGCGGTCTCTGTCAACCTACCGTATTCTCCTCATCACTTAAGATGTGCCAGGACCAGTGTTCTGACCGCAATCTGGTTTGTTACTGATTTTAGTGATCAAATATTGTTTCTAAAGTTCATTTTCTATCCACTGCTATTATTTATCCATTTATTAAAGAAAACTATAATTTATAGCGCAGTATTGGCTAAGAGAATGGTTAGTTAGATAATCTTTTCTTTTTATCGGTGAAAGTTGTGGAATGCATGCAGTTAATATAAAAGTAGTACAGTGCGCAGACTCTGGATGCGCAGAGATGCAAAGGTCATTTCCAGTTGACAAATCGGCGTTGGATACGCTGATGCTAATGATTATTTGTGAGGTTAATATGCATAGATTTTGATGATGTCGTAGTTAGGACGCGGAATTTTCAAGATAAAGAATCTACGCGCCCGGTGAGACGACGGTTTTGGAATCGGTGTGGAATGTGCATATGCGTGCATGGATTTAGCACGTGCAATAAATTAAATTGCTGTTAATATCATGTGAGTTAAATAGCTTCAAATTTCATAGTAGTCCGTAGATCATCCATTCCCAATCCGATATTTCTTTGTAAACGACGGAAAAGTGGTATATCTTCGTTATTCAATTCAGACTCAATTCAGCGCTATTTCAGCGAATTCACATGAAATATTGAGAGCGCGACATTCATTGATGAAAAGTGATATCATTTATAATGCCCTGTCCTTTTTGTTAAAAGGCTCATTTCTCTGGTTAGCATAGTCGTCTATTGATGTGATTTCTCCTTCTTTGGTGGTAATCTGAAATGCAAGCGAATTTATCCCTTTGATATGCTTGATGGTTTCCGATTCTCTAGTAATGATGTAATATCACGGTGTTGTCCAATATACCCACTCACAAAAAGGGCAGACTAGAACAGGTTTTGTAGAAAGACAAGTGCGTATTATAAGCGTTTCTTCAATAGTTCTAATTACATTTAATGTTCTCGGAAGGTTTCTTTTAAATAGACAAACGTTTGGAAGCATATCTTCTATTGTAACCAATATCCTTTCAGGCATTCCCTTTAGCACGAGGAGAGACGACTTGGAACCAAGATGATATGGACAAATGCGGGTATAACTGTAGGGTCAATTCGGTACGCCAAGTAATCAAAATATAGTTTTTAATAGATCACCCATGAAACTATCACGAATTACGCTGCTGAGACTGAATTACCGTCACAATTTTAGAAACAACATAATTATATCATATATATATTTTTCACATAAAGTTTTATGTAATTGTATTACAGTGTCATCATGGATGTCACGATTTTGATGAACCTATTTCTAAGTGTGATTTACGTTGTGCCAAAGATGAAATTGCATTTGACAGTTGCAATCAAGGATGTCATGCTGTTGAACATGCATTTCTGGTGCAAGTTCAAGGTAGGACTATTTTGTGGCCTATACAAGTGGTACTAGTCGAAACTTTATTTTAAATTTAATTTCAGAACTAATAAACCAAGTCTCGGTATTTATCGATGTTGTAGAGGATAAATTAAGATTGAAATGGGTATTTCCTGATACGATCCTTCCACAATTACAAGAAATAGTTGCTGCTGACGTGCTATGGTTTGCTCAAAGCAGAGAAATTGCTGGTAATTCAGGGTGGAAATGGACAGCATTGATGAATACGGTAGACTAATATTTTGTTAAATATTTAATAAGTAATAATCTATTTACAGAAATTTATATAATTTATTTAAGTGAACATATCTTTTAGGCATTCCGCAATGCAACACTTTCAAATGAAGTATTGATACCAATCGGACCAGCAGTGCATCTTCAAGTATAATTTTTCATACTACACAAATTATTTTAATGAAAATATTACAATTTGATGATTGGCTTTAATGATTACAAAAATTTTATGAAACTACACCAATTCCTATTTAGGTCCGTCTCGCATTATGCTACCGTAACCAAGTTGGAGTATCAAATCCTGTGACATATCAAATGCCCTTTACAGCTGCGAAAAGTATGATCGAGGTGGTCTCGCAACTCCAAGTTGCAATAGACAAATTAGCGCTTTGTTGGAATGGTAGCCAAACAATGGTCAGGCATTGTAATGATTTGTAACTTAAAGTATACTTTAAGAGCAATCTTAATATATTGATTGTTATTTGTTGCAGAGTAAATTCAAAGTTTCTTTAGCCACTCTAGATGGTAATGCCCTATCAACAGAAGAAACCAATTTCAGGTAAGCTCTTTTAATCTCTAGATTAGTAATAAGAAATAGAATATCTCTTTAGATGTCACCTATTCAAATCTCTTCCGAAGGAAAATTGTTGCCGTGCTACTATCTCAGATATTTCAACGGAAAACGGGTTACCTGGATCGGAAACAAGCGTTAAAATTGAAATGATACAAGTGCCAGGTATTAAACTATACTATTGATTATTTTGGTAACTCTTAATCTGTATTTAATTTAGCATCTGCTTTCGAGGAGCTGGGACTATCTAAAGAGCGACTACTGTTCAGTTCTGGATCTCGTCTTCATCAATTGAAGGATATCAATGATTATCTTATAAGCGAGGAACCTATTCCTATTACGTTTGAATTACCTCACGGAGAGATCATCACAGGTAGTTTCGAAATTACGTGTTTAATAAAATTACCTTAATTTATCTAAATTTAAAAAATAGCAAAGTCGAATGATTGCTGGTTTTTTTAAAAATGATTTTGAGTAACTAGAATTGATATTACATTAAATTTACCTGATCCAATCTCTAGTCCTTGAATTATAATATGTACTAGATGCAGTTAGATCAATGAACTATTATTAATTATTAGCAAATGTTTTGTAGTAATTTTCAATTATCAGCTGTGGTGGGGATCTCATCTGACTCTATTGTGGTCGGAAGTAGTCGTGGTGCACTATGGCTATTAAGTATGGAATACAATGATACTCTCGTCGATTCCACGCCGACGGTGATAAGGGAATCCGCTGGAGATGGGCATGTGATCACACAGATTGAATATGGTTGGTGAAAATACCCTTAATTCATTATTTGATGCTACAATCATCGGACTATTCTTATATCAAAATGCGCTGGAATTGTTTCCAGATGCAATGCAAGGGTGCGTATATGCTGTAGTAGCAGATCATGGAGTTGTTCGCTGTACCACTGAAGAAAACAGATGCTCCTTTCTCGCCAATTCAGATTCTCTCAATCCTATTCGGCAAATAGCAGTTGATGGAAATAACGGGTGGAGTATTTTTCTATTCTATTTTAATATTATTCCATATATTAATCGCTTTTTAATATACTTTTATTATATAGTTTTATCTACTTCCTTGGAGCTGATCATCAGATATATCGATCAGAGCTTTTCCCGATTAATGTTTCTGAGACACTCCATTTTCCGGCAACAACCCTTTTAACAGGTATGAGAAAGAAAATACTTTATAGTCTGAAATTTTGTTATTATTTTTCAGATCTGTCTCCTGCATCTGCTTTGGAATTAGCGCAAGATTCTTTTGAACTTATCGTCGTGCTTAAAAATGGTACTTTGAACTGTTATAGTACTGGTTTATTTGAGTTATAAAGATAGCAAAACTATTCAATTTGAATTTTCTGTTAGAACGTAATTATAGATAGTTCAAGTGATAACTTGAGACTTTCAGTTTGATATTATATTAAGCCTATTTTAAATCCATTTTAGGAACAGTTTTAGCCCAAAATCTTGTTTCGGGAAAAGTTACACTAAAAAGATCGGAAGAGTATCCTCAAGTGATAAGAATGTGTATGGTGGGGGACAGACTGTATTGGCTACGCGAAAAGTGTGGAGAGACATCTCTTGACGAAATATGTTTCTTCACAGAAGAGAAGAGTGGAGAAACTGGAGGCATTCGTTTCAGTCGGTTAGAAAGGAACTACTTGTTACTAACATATATATTCTCTAAAATGTATGTAGCAGATCTCTGTATATTCCAATTCTAGTTATCTCTATTCGGGAAAAATATTGGACTTTGCTTTGCTTCGTGATCCATTGCCGCCTCCAATCCTTGTTTCTCCAGAGAAAATAGGACTTGTTGTGAGTGACACAAAGGCGCGGATTACTTGGCTACCACCCGTCAATATGCCTTTTCAAGGTTAAGAGAATATATAATGTATTTATTAGGAATTAAAAGAATCTATATATAAACAGTTTTTGCACGGAGTTTGGAGTAAATTTCTATTAAGAACAGCTAGCCACTTAAACCAATTATATATTTTTATATTTTCTTTTAGCTACAAGTAATGGATGGCGAAACATTAGTTATGATGTGAAGATGGTCACTCCAGATTCTCCTGACTCTCCACTGATTGAACAGACCACAAATGGGGGTGACGTGGTACCACATACGACAGATACATTTATTTCTTGAGTATAACTGCACGTGAATACATATGAAGAAGTCATTAGATAGACTTTAACATTACCAAACTGCATTTTGCCTTGAAGCCTGATTAATTGCAAAGCTTTGTTATTTCACAGACGGTGAGTGTATTACCTGGGGCCGAATATACTGCATCAGTTCGCGCGTGCTGGAATCGAGTCTGCTCAAATTTTGTCAACACTATCAATTCAGCATTCGTACCGTTTAAGTGTAGGTTTACTGTTAATATTTTTACTTCAACTAAGTAAATGTTATTTTATTTTTATGGAGAATAGTATAATAAAATCATGTCCTTTAAAAGGCTCATTATCAGATATTTATTCAGATCCACCCTTTTTCTTTTTGAAGCGATATAATGAAATGATTATGGCATTCGACGTTTTAGGAAGTGAAGTTCCACTCGACGTCTCCTGTAAGTGAAATTTTACAATATTCAAACACCAACTTTTGAGTAATTCCATTTAAGTGAGCAGCAATCCGTTTTATTACGGCACAGTATGTTCTATGGACAACACCACCAAAACATGGTACTACGTTGCTCCCAATGAGGTTAGACTGTTTCCATCACACAGACTTGGAAAGGAGAGAGATAAATTTTTACTAGGATAAATTATATATTTTCTTTAAACTAAGTTGAACTTAAAAATATAAAATGCCTACTTTGATAATTGAATTACCTTGTTCTCAGAGAAAAGATATTTGCTGAGTCGTGCTGAAATGTCAAAAAAACCAAGAAATATAATGAAATCAAACTCTGTCAAATAAGAATAGTAATACTTATTAATATGGCCCTCTTTTAGTTAGAACAAAATCATCCCCTTAAATATGCATTTATAGGTGAATAATATTTTTATTTGCTGATAATCATTATAGAGAGATAGAAAAATATTTAATTGAGCAAATAATTAGAAAAACAACTTATTTGCCAATTAAGTAAGAGGGAATGACCGAGTTCTCTTGAGAATAATGCCATGACATATTCATCGTATAACTAATGAATTAGATGGAGCTATACTAGTGGGGTGTAGTTGGAAGATGCTAAGAGTGGAAACTGATATATTGATGTTTGGAAAAAGAAGTAACACAACTAAACATGGATAGGAGCTCTACAAGACTTGCTAAAGCATGTTCTTGTCCATCAGCCGTACAGGTTTGTGGGACAGATTTGTGGATCGGGCTGCCTGATACGGACTACATTGAATATGACGAGACGCCTACAAAAGAAAAAATATACAACATTGCGATTATGTTGAAAAGACTGGATACATTTCTTCCGATTGTTTATTGTTATTAAAATCTTGCTCTCATGTTACTCGTATGCTAATTTTTTAAATTGCTGCTCCATCGCAATAACTTTATTTAGAAATTGATGTTTTGATTTTAGGGAGTCGTTCATCACTGGAAATCAATGGACCATTCCGTTCCATTCACAAGATATTTATCTATAAACTTCATTTCCGTTCTACAGACCCGTGCTATTCTTATTCTCGCTTCTTCCTACCAGATCATTAGCTACCGGCTCACCGGTACAGTAGAGCATATGTGGGTTACGTAGAGCCTAGATATAGATATAAATAAATATGTATATAAATAAATAATAAAAACTAAATAAATTTGACTGTTCTCTTTACTTAGCTATAGACCTCATGCTTTAGTGTGTACTCATGTTCATCACCCATAGAGAACTGTCCCGAAGTTGTCGGTTTGTCATCGGATGATACTACTGGAGAGATTTATTTTGCTGTGCAATCCACAAATGGAACTGTTGCACTTTTTGAGTTGAATCAGGAGGATCGAACACCACGTCTTCTCGCTACCAGCATAGATCTTCCTCAGTTTGTACTTTAGTTAACAAAGAATTTTTCATCGTTTAACAGTGATTCTTTCAGAATTAGCCAACTTCTGGTAACTCACGAGAAGGTCATTTTTGTGACTAAAGAAGGTCGAGTTGGTTCATGTGATAAGAAACTTGGGTCTCTAAATATAAACTTAGCTCTTGCCAACATTGATATGGTAGTGGCAGTCAATCCAACCGAATTCAACAATATGTTTGACTTCTTAGGTGAGCTTGTTGGGAATTAATTAATATTTAAATTTAATTAGCACTTTACTCTCAAGAAGGTGTTATCAGCTTTGATAGTATTAAGGTGTAATTTTCCAAATTTTTTACTAAGTATAAAATAATACTAAAAATAGACTAGTTTTGCATTGAGGTTATAGGTGATGTGAGCATTGGGCAACGCAGGAAAGATGAAGTAGTCTGGGGAATCGAACCAAGACAGCAGTCTGGCAAAGTTTTATATAAGGTGAAGGTTTTCAGATAAATTTTCTTTCTTTTTATTAATTTAAAATGATGCACTCCATGTATTTAAATGTGTTTTAGTATATTGTATTCTAAATAACTATACCAATGATTATAATATCATTAACGTTTTTTTGGATGGTGAGGAAATTGGAAAATGTGGTATTTTAAGGTATCTCTATTTCGTGATAAACTGTTTATGGGAGATGCACATGTGGAGGTTACGACTTCACTTAATTTCATTCTTCCGCCATCTCTTCTTAAGAGTTGGTCATCAGCTCAGAAATTTGACATTAACATTGCAGGTAAAAGATGAAATTTGCTTGTCATTATTCACCACAATTAGGCAGCACAAATTGATGGTTTTATAGGATATTTTAGGCTTATCTGCATGGACGACTGTTTCTGTAAATAGAACTGGCCTTCAGGCACCAGTAAAGCCACCCACTGCTCCAACCAATGTCAGACTGTACGCCACGCAGCAGGTAGTGAAAAAAATGACCATAATGTAGGACATGTAATTAAAAGTAGATTAACATGTTAAATTTGCTTGCTGGTCTAGCTTAAAGTGCGAAATCCATTAGTTCGGTAGTGCTTTTTATGCATAAATAATTTGCATCCCATATTCGACTAATATCTTAAAATTTTCGGATGACCTTTCTAGTTAAAATCCAGAAATAATTTCAGAAAACAGTAGATGGTGCTCGTGCTATAATTTCGTTCTTTTGGTCTCCTCCTGTCGATTGGAATGGAGCCGTTTTTCAATATATAGTTAATTGCTCCAAGGTGAGTTTCTGGTTGCACAAGTTGCTCTAGAAATGTAATTAACAGCTAATAAGCCTATACGAATTTATCTTGCGCTTTGATTTTTTAAGGAGGATGGAACTAACCAAGGAGGACCTTTAAGCAGTAGTGTAACTCATTACGCATTTGCTGTTAAAAGTGGAAAGGTACTATATTTTAAAATTATGTTTTGTTATATTTTCTGGAATAAATAGGTGCTTTGTAGGTAGAGTGCACAGTGGCAGCAGCAAATGAACCAAGCAACATCGGCGAATACACAGCTCCCATATCTATCGACAGTAGTGGTGAGATGATATTAGTAGCAACACTTCACATTCTCACTTTAATTAATATAATATTCTTAAGAACTTAAACCACTTGTACGCCTTTTCGCTATTGATTCAACAAATGCATTAATTGCCATCAATAATGTCACCCAAGATGAGCCAGCTAAGAGGAAGAAGAGACAAATAGCACAAGTTAACAAGATAAGTACTAGAATTAATAAAACATCACTGAAATAAAATATTGCATAGAAGTGGTTTTAGATGGAATATCAAGCGATAGCATTTATTGGCAATGATCTTTTTGCTGTGAGGAAAGAACATGACACTATTCAACCTCTCTTAGTTCAGATAGATACTAATGATATTGACAATATCGTACATAAGGTATGTATAACTATGTATTATCTTATTTAATTGGTTTGAAAATTATACTTATAGTTAAACCTTACTATGACAATTTTTAAACACTTAATAAGACAAAGATAAAATAATGTTTTAGGTATCAATAGGTGGAGATGTGTCTAAAATCGATGCTTTAACGTCAGATTGGGTGGGCAACCGCCTTCTTTTTGTGTCAGGAATGGCGCTCTACCAGTTATCACTTGACCCTTTCCTCACAACGTCTCTTCTAACACCGAAAAAATTAATTGAATTATCCACTGGTGCCACAGATGCTAAGCAATTAACATTTGATCCTTTTAAGAAGTTAGCGATATTCATGAAACTGTCGTTAAAATAGTATAATAAGAGCGATTTTTGACTTATTGACTGTCAAATAACAAGAAGAATATTTTATTGTAGTAATGCTTATCTGCTAACACGCAATGGCTCACTCTTCTCTCTCAATCTCTCCCGTGGTCTTGAACAAAACCTTGCCCTTGTTGTGCCATGTCTTAGCAGCCAGACTGTCACTTGGATGATGACAGGTTTGTCTTTTACTATAATGGCTAATCAATTATCAGCTTGTTATTAGTTTATTTATGAAATCGTCTTAAGACGAGAAGAACAAAAGTGTAACCGTGCGAACCCGTCACGAATTCCTGGTATGTGTGATTTGCATAATTGTGTAGGGTTATCAATATCACCTATAGCTTAGACTGGAATTCTTTAAAGGACTCTAGTTGAGCACGAATGTAGTTACACACAAGAACAATGCTAGACCCAATTGGACCAGGCATTATGAAAAAAATGAATGAATGCTCAAGGACTAAAGCAGGTAGGAAGAAGAAACGTGGTCACCACTTGGAAAGAGCGTGGGGTAGCAGATGTTCAAGAAGAGGCCGCAATGTAGCTACTACTTTCAAATAATATAATTAGTGAAATGCTAAAGAGAACTCATGGCTTGACTTAGTAAGACTTATTAGAGAGCAATCAAACAGTACAATCAAGAGACGAAGAGCAATCACCACAGTCACAAGACTAAAAGTGACTAAAACTAACTGCCACCGTTGCCAGAACAAGATAACGAAAACTGAACAACAAAGAACGATTAACGTCGTAAAGTACAGTAAGAATGAATAGTTAAGTTCAGTAGTTATAATTTTTTCTACGATTTGTGATAGACTAGAATTATAACACAAATATGCATTTAACGAATATCGGGAATTTACAGAACCTTCTGTATTAGGGTTCTCATCACCTACATGTTGTCTGTACTCTTAGGAAAACAGGATTATTCAGAGTTTGCGTGGAACCGAGCATCGTCTCCTAAGATATACGCTCTTACATGGAATGGTCTCATAGTTGTTGATGTTGAAGAGAATAATAAGTGCAACGAAGTTCGCATCGACTGGAACAAATTTGGAGGTATAATAATTGAATATATTTAAGAAAGTTTATTGGGGCTTACTTTCCATATTAGTTGTATGTGACTTTTCTCAAAGCAGTTATAATCTTTATTTAGAAAAATATGAATTTGTTTAAAATCAAAAATTCAGAAAAAGGATTGAAAGCAATGTCTGCTTTTGCTATCGCTGACAAACTATTCGTATTTGTTACATCATCAGAGATGTTAATCTACGGCAGGGAAACAGTTGTTCCTATTCCCATCGCTAATCCTCCCTTAAGACAAATCTTAGCAGTTAGTCAGAGCAGTCAACCTTATCCTGGTAAGACTAAATGTCAGGTAGCAATTTAGTAGAAAATCTTTCACATTATATTTTATTTTAGAACGAACCTGTTTCTCCCTTCCATCTTCCTCAGACATCCAATTTGCTGTTATAAACGAGGGCAAGACAGGCGCGTTCCTTGAAGTAGTTAAACCACCTCCTCCTACGACCTGTCAAGGTGTATCATTGCCACAAACGCACTATGAGGTATTTATCATAGAATACTTACTCCATTTTGTTTACCTTCTCTCTTTAATTAATTTAAATAACACAGTTTTTTTCATAGAAATAGTTGGAGTTCATATCTTCTAATAATAATCATGAAACTTGCTTAAACGTTTCAACTTAACTTTGCAAATATTAATTACGGTTAACAAAGAAGGAATTAATAATATTTTAGGTGTATTTTAAGCGTAAGAATTCTGATAAAGTGAAGCACATTCGTAGTTTCACAGAAAAAATTCATGTGGAAAATGGTATACTCGACAAGGAGACTGAATACGACGTAACAGTCGCTTGGCTAAATAGATATTCAGCTGTCAGCGGTATTTCAGATTCGAGATCATTTAGAACAGGGTGAGTAATTCCACTTTGTGAATTTTAACAAATGATGAACACAAATCAAATACCTAAATTATGTATGTTAAATCTCTTTACATCATAGATTTGGCTATCCTTCTGCTCCCCGGTCGCTTCAAGCCACACCGATAACTCCCGATACTATATACCTTTTTTGGAACTTACCAGATACGCTAAATGCTCCTATTGCCGAAATAAAGTACAAGGTCAGAGTACACTAGTTTTCAGGACTTTGATAAAAAAAACTTATCTTGATATCTTTATAGATATCTCAGCAAACAGCAGGACTAACATCTCCGTCATCTATCGCAGTACAGGAGTACTCAGAAGGAATTTTTTCTCCTACAACATCAGATTCAGCTTCTTGCTTTACAAATCCTTGTCGTGTTAAAATATCAAATCTTAGGCCCAGTACAGAATACAAATTTTGGGTATGGCTTTACAAGTTGATATGGGTAGACACTTATATGTATGTATGTCATTTTTTGAGGCAACAGCCATTCACAAATCACATCTAAATTCACAGTTTCTCGAGGATGCAGAAGCAGTATCACAAGAGGTGGGAAGTAAAAGACTATCATTTTTATAACATTTATTTTCTATAGTTATGATTTTTTTCTTAAAAATAAAGTGTCATAAGTATAGCTTTAACCTTAGAATCCTTATATTATGAGATTTCTAAGCAACTATATTGTATTTTGCAATTTAAAAAATTATAATCAACAGAAAATTCTAAAAACATTATTTCATTTTCACGAATTTTCTCTAATTTTTATCAGGCAACTACTCGAACTAAGGACATCGCAGGTACTTTACGTCCAGACAATGTGACAGGATCATCTCTTCTTTTGCGATGGAATAGTTTACAAGCAGAACAACCGCCTTCACTTATATCTGTGCAGTATAAAGAGGTTTCAGATAAAATATGATGTAGATCAGAGGAATAACGATAATGATTTTCTAGAAAAACAAACAGTTTTTAAAAAGCCGTCAGTCTTTATAGGCTGGAGGAATAAGTGAATGGAAAGCACCTTCAAACGCATCGTTTGATCCTTCTGTTAGCACTATTTTAGGTTTGTTATATAATAATACTTTTGATCTATAGATATCGAATGAGTACATTCTTATCGAAAGAAAGAACAATGCATAATTATTTGTTTGCAGTTCTTATAAACGGCTTGCTTGCCGCTACAACTTATGATTACCGATTTGTCGCTGCCTATACTGGTACTTACACAATCGACAATCGTGTTACTGGCTACAAAGAAGATTACTATCAAGGGGTTCAGCAGGCGAAGACGAAAGGTATTGGGTAATAACAACAAATTTTTTTGGCAATTATTTTTTATCTTTCTATATATCATTTTTAGCTGGTGTACCAACAGCTCCATTAATGGTAGAGGCTCGGATGGACGACGAAGGCTGGATAGTGTCTTGGAAGGAACCTCTCAGTGACGGTGGATCACCTATCACCAGTTATGCTGTAGAGGTAATTGTCAATTATGTCGTTTAATAACTAGATAGATAATATAATACTTAAAAGCAAGAATTTAATATAAAAAGTCTACGAAGAATAATGAATCCATCTTAAAACTGTGACTAATTCTCAGATGCGTATAAACAAAACATCTGAGTGGGAAATCGCGGAGCGAGGACTAGATGGATGGAAGTTATGGTGGCGATCAGCAAAAAGCTATACACAAGGTGTAGATTGGGAATTTCGGGTACGAGCTGCCAATCAAGAGGGCTTTGGGTCCTATGGATGCTCCAGTGACAATAGGGGTAAATTTAAATTTAGTAGAGATTTTAGGGTTTTAAAATGTTTTCTTTGCTAAGAATTTTTTTACAGTGGTAGTGCCGGAAAATGAATCAAATTCATCTTGGCTCTATGTGGTCCTTGGAGTTTCACTTACCGCTGTTCTGATCCTCCTTGCACTTATCTTCGTGATGTGTCGGTCGACAGTATTTCCATATTTAGTTCAGCATCTAATAAGAAAGAATTTAAATTTCGATGTTTAACTTTACGTGTTCTTTGTAAGCAGTAGCTATTACAGTGCGAATCCGTCATCAAGCCGTACTTAAAAAAAAGGAGAGAGACAATGATAGGAACACGATCACCCTTGAAAAGATGGCTGCCTTACATCACGCACCTTACCAACCACTTCCAATTGAAATGCAAAACGAACTGAAAAGTAAGTAAATATTGTTAAGTCTGAATATTGAAGGATTCAATTACGTGATTTTCAGATCTTCCTCATGTGACCCAAGACTGTATAGAGTTAGAGAAGAAATTAGGAACAGGGAGCTTTGGAGAGGTGTGGGAAGGTATTGCATCGAGACTTCCTGTTGTGGGAGAAAAACAAACTAAAGTGGCCATCAAGGTATAAAATAATATTATTTCAATGACTCAGCTTTGGAAAAATATTTTTTAAAGATATTGCGTTCTGGATATGAGGAGACAGAAAAAATAAAATTTATGAAAGAAGCGATTCTGATGAAGTGAGTCTAGAACATTCTTGCTACTTTGTCTAAACAAAAACTTCAATTTATAAACTCTATAGATAATACTTTCAGCAACTTCGATCATCCTAACATTGTTAAGTTGTTAGGCGTATGCTTAAATAGTAAAAAACAATGTCTCATTCTTGAGCTAATGGAGGGCGGTGATCTGTTAAACTTCCTTAGAACAAGGCTAGTTAGGGAGATTTATCATTTGTCCATAAAAATTATCTTACAGTGATGATGAGATTTTGTTCAGTGCCCCAACAGATTCTTTGCTCTCTCAGTTGTCTCTTCGTGATCTTCTTTCCATGATCATCGATGTGGGTAGGGGTTGTGCTTATCTAGAAACAAACCGCCATGTTCACAGAGACCTGGCAGCGAGAAATTGTCTCATAACCAGCAGAACTAATTCAATGAGAGTGACGAAAATCGGTAAGTGTATGGTTATACCCGTTCTTTATTTATCTCTTGTTATGCTTAGTAACAACTATGGGAACGATAGCTTGGTTTTATCTCGCGAAACTCAGTAACAATTAAATGTTCCTCTAAGCCTAGCAGAAAAGATTTATTACAATTAACACTAACCGATACAACGCTCAAGAAGTGAGGAAAGTGTACCCTTCCAGTACAGTTTAGAGGAATACATATGTTCAGAAGCCAAAGAATATAGCACAACGAGAATAAAATCTAGAAAATAAAAAGTATGCTGAGTGAGAAAGGCCCAGAATGAGAAAAAAGAAAATAACACTGGTAGTAGAACTACCAACCACATTCACATGCCTCGGGGAGAAAACTATTATTACCTCCCTCAAAATCTTGCACCTATCCCAATCGGATGTGGTCACAATATGTCTGCAGTCTGGGTCCACGCCCATTACTCTCTTCAACTTATTTTTCTACTGTTCCTTTTTTTATAGTAAGGTCATTATATCATTATCGGCACGTTATTAAGTATATTATTACTTGACCCTAAAAATATTTTCTAAATCTAATAGTGATATAAGAATCATATACCCTTTCTTAAATTTGAATGAATTTACAGCTGATTTTGGTCTTGCTCGTGGAGTTTACAATGAAGAATATTACCGTGTACATGGAGCAGATTTTCTTCCTCTTAGGTAACTATTCTTTTCAATTAATATAATTAGTATTGTTTTCATAGGCACTGTTTTTAAAATTTCTCAAATTCCCAGGTGGTTGGCACCTGAATCAGCAATCGAAGGTATATTTTCATCTAAAAGTGATATCTGGGCATTCGGAGTGTTGTTGTTTGAAATCATAAGCCTTGGACAAAAGCCATATGCTGCAATGGAAAATCACCAGGTTCAGTTGTACTCAGTATCCATATATGAAAATATCCGAATTAAATAAACCAAATTTCCACCCACTTTGAAAAAGCTTTATATGCAAAATTGCTCTATTTCCTAGAACTTTAAGATCTATGACTTGAAAAAAAATAGAGAGAAAGAATTTGTCAGAGCGGATATATTGCTATAAAAATATCATACTAGAACTGATTCCACATAATAATAATGTTTTTAAATAAGTTTATCAGGTTCTAAATTACGTGAAGAATGGGGGAACACCATCAAAACCTCCATTTTGCCCTGACCAATTGTAAGTGCTTAAAAAATGAAAAAAAAAACACATTATAAGACTAGAAAATATGACAAGAATAGGTACAAGCTGATGCAGCGTTGTTGGGCTTTTGAATCCACCAAACGTCCTTCATTTACTGAACTTCTACCACTCTTCGAGAAACTTCGTGAGAAAGTCGAGTTCCAGGTGATTAACTCTTAATATTTCCATTTAAAAAGTTTGCTAAATACATTATCACAGGATGACAAGCCATTCCCTCCATCTGGAGGTCATTGCAACGATGCATTCGAGCTTTCGCATGATAGTACATCAAGTGAAAGAAATGAGACAATCAAAGAGAAAGACTTAGTTGCTGCATGCTCTTTTGGAGGATTTGATAAACAATATGATCAAAGCAGATTCGGTGTGTTTATATAGTTTTAAAATAAACCTGTGATTCTTTTTAAATGTCTAGAGAGAACTATTATAAAACGGATTTACATAATTTATTTAAATATAAACAATTTTTCTTAGATAAATCAAGTGTTGGAAGTGTGGCTTCATCAAAGAAACAAGGACGGCCTTCGATTATACGCTCACTCCGGAAAGAAAAAGCGAAACCCGCTCCATTGGTTAGCTTAACTCTCAAATCCTTTGAAAGTGGGGTGCATTTTTGTTTTTTAGCCTTCTACAGAAGACATCGATGCGCGCCTTCACTATGCCAATAGTGGGAGACCCACAAGTTCTCTTTCAAATGATATATCAACCGCTTACTATGATTGTGGTAATCACTTTATTTCCACACATTTGGCCTAGATCATGTTTTGTATGAATCGTAATACCTTATTATAATTTTTATCAGGTTCTTCTTCTCATACTTCCCTTTCTAATTTTGCAAATTCCTACCGAAGTCCAGCATTTAATCCTTCATTGAATCTTGCAAGCAATCTTTCTTCATATGAGCAACCACTAAGCCGAATGTATACAGCCAGCATATCTATGGGGATGGAAGTGGAACCAGTAGGAGAAGATAATGGTAATTAAAGATGTTATATTGGTATGAATATAGAATTTAATAGTTACTTTCAATTTGTAGGACAGTGCACTTCTTCCTCAGCTAAATTGAGTCGTAGCTGGGCTGGAACACCTCACTCAGTTTCACATGATCCGGTGCATAACAATCAGCTCACAATTCCCTCTCAACAGTCAGCCAGATCAGGTACTGTTGACAGAGTAATCCAGTTTTTTTTTATAAATAATAAATGATTTTAGGTCTTCTTCATGCTCGGAAGGGTCGAGCTCCACCTCCGCCTAATACATCCACTTCCAATTATGATAATCAAAGGCGAAGTAGGGTCAGTCAGGTATAAAGAGTAAATCAAACTGTGCTTGTACAAATTAGTTTATTTTGTCTTTTTCTTATGTGATTCCCGTCACCAAGTGTTCCAAATCATATTGCATATACTATTTGAGGTAAAGACATCACCACTTCTGTATCCCATGACTAAATATTCAATTTTCTAGATTTTCCACCTTACTGAAATATGTTAGTCGATGATAATTACCAATATTGCCTTTCCACAATTGCTCAAAACTAGTGCCAATTTTATTTTGACTATGTAATTTGTTTATTCACTTGAGAATATACAATAAATACAAATTAAGCTATATTTAAATCGTACATCTTGTACGTTCAAAAGGCAATACGTTAAGAAGTCTTACATAAATAGGAAGTTTCATGAGTTTGATTTAACTTTTAATTAAGAGGACGTTTTAAAAGAAATAATCTTGAAATATTGTTCAAAATATGTCTATTATAAGCACAGGCGAAAAAGCACTTTGTGACTACCAAATATACAGTGTAATTTCATCTTTTTTTGTAAAAAAAATCATGGTTTTGTGTTCTTTTCCCTAAAATCAAGAAAATTTTTAGCCTGAGTTCCATAAGTTTATTTCTTATGCTTATTAAACAAAAATTGCACCTACGTCATAATTGTTTTTATTTGGATAATGTCTCCACTATTTTTCATCTTTTCCTTCCATACTAAATTTATTAATTTTTGAGTAATGTTTGAAATTAAAAGATGATTTTAAAAAATTCATATCAAACAGTACCACAGATGGTGGTTTTATGATCTTTAGCAAAAATATTTTGATTAAAATTTATTTAATTAAAATTGCTATGAAGTAAATGTATTTAAATTGTAGTAGTCAAATACAAATTTTTCATGTTGAAGTACAGAAGCTAGTATATTAACTGATTCATTAAACAAGGCCATGGATGGTTCGAAACGGATTCTGAGTGAATACGCCTATGAGCACTATAAGATAGCAAAATTTGCTTTTACAGAAGATACCGGGACTTTAAAGGGAATAACTCCCCTGCATAACGTGAAATTCTACGAGTATGTGTGGTTTATTGCCGTTGCAGCTTCTGATGCGAGAGATTCCGTGTTTCTGAAGAATTAAAGAAATTCCATGATAGAAATATTATACGAGCTTAAAAAATTACCTCTGGTGAAGGTTTCATTTCATAGTAAGCTTAATATAAGCTGGATTGGGAAGAGCGTCTTCTCTTTCCAGAAAAAATAATAGCGGTAATTGACATACTCAAAGGTCTGTAAAAACGATGTCTTATGATAACGTTTCTAATAGTTATAAAACAAATAATAATATTTTTGAACTAAATTTTACAACGCAACTAATGTAAATATTTAATGTGAGGAGTTATGTGCAGTGTGCACATCTCAATTATTTATAAAAAAATATTTCACTTAAATCTATAAAAGAGTGAAAAGAATAATTCTCTTTGTTCTCTAGGTAAAAACTTTATTTTAACTGTTTTTTTGTTATGAGCTAAAATGATGAAGCAATTTGGACTTTTGCAATTACAATTTACTACAGAGTTATACCACGAAAAAACGCGAATAAGAATGATTCCACGAACAAAAAAAAAGTCTAATCGTTGTCATATCCTAATATTTCTATTTTCCTATAAATTCAAAATTATATGTTTAAATGGAAGAAGCACATTTAGCCGTTGAGATGTGAAGGATAGGTTGTCCTCATTCAGCACGACACTTTTTCAAGCATTGAATAGCAATGTTGTGGAAAATCCGCATCGAGTTTTGATAATCAGGTCACGGGGACAAATGTCTTGTATTCGCGGATTCAAGGTCAGAGTGGTCCAACACTTTGTGAGTGAACTTAAATGGATCTGAGTGAGAAGTATTTGCAGCGTACGGCAAACTGGATTTGAATACCTCCAACAATGGATAAAGGTTTACTTTTGCCAAGCGCAATTTTTGTGAATGACTGAAACTCTCAGTTTTGAAGAAATGTTCTTAGTCATTCAGTTATTTTCTAAGTCAAAAGATCAGAAATCAACATCGAAGATAATTGCGTTCGGGCAAGGCTGGTCTTAGTGCGAGGGCTTAGAATATTATCCCACAGGAAGTAGATACCCTCAAATGACACATCTAAAAAGTCTGAATACACTCAGGTGCTTACTAATTCCTGACGTTATTAGTGGAATATGTACATTACTCTTACAGAATGGACCTAATTAAGTTTAGCTGATTTGCCGTTTAGCTTAACATAACTTGTTTATTATAAAGAAGTCGTAACAAACATAATATTTGTATGCAGGTATAATAATAACTATAATAATAAAGAAAACATAACTTGCAGTGGATATGGTACCTCTCTAACTTCCCCATTTAATTGGTTGTAAGCATTAACGGACGGTGTGAAGCTATATCACCCAAATTTTTACTTTGATACTTTCGTTTATTTCAACAGTAGTAGATAAACCTAATGTTGAGATCAGGCATCAGATTGTTCCTATTATTTGGTCTTAGATTGTGCGGCATCTCGATTTGCCTATCGTTCAGTCCTCTCGGCTTCTCTAACTCATGAGAAGGCTGTTATGCGGCGGCAATAATATTATGTTGTACTTGTCATCACGGCCTTGTTATCTTTGCCTTACTGTGAGGTGAAGGCTAAATACTTCGTGCAGGTACTTTGCTAAGAGGCAGTACGATATCAAATAACGCACAAAAAGAGACAAACAAAAGGTGTGTAGATTTTCCGAAAATTACCATTATATGGTACGATATTATTATATCACATTTAAACAAGTGGGAAACAATAAAAATATGCGCTATGGTCCGTTATAAATAGGGATCCTTAGACTTTCCCTGATTCTCCTGAATGAGAGGGAAAATGAAAACAACAATATTTTGGCTTAAATATAGGACATAACTTAGATACAATTAATGTCATGTGGTTAGTCCTCTGAGCAGAAATTATTCCATATTTACAGTTATGAGATGACTTGATACCGCATTTGGACCGATGTTAGTAATGCAGTGATCTTAGTATAGTCCGCTCTTATGTAAATTCTGCTGGATGATCATAGAAATTACTGAGTCGAGAATCTTCTGCACTTGGTCCGTGTCAGTCGCACACGTTTCATGTACGAATATTGTCTTTTTGGGATTTTGGTTGAGAACCTCGAAACGCGTCTTGATATATTTCATAGAATCAGTATATGTTTGTGGACCTGAAACATCTGCTTAGTTTTCACAAATTATTTGAATAAAAATGTAGCAATAAATATGTAACAATGGTTTTGTTGTTGATTTATTCTATTGTTCAAAAAACTACTCATGGATACATTGAAATGTAGAATGTTGACCACTAATGTTCATTGAAATACCGTTTCTATTTCAGGGCTCAAAGGCTTTACTCACCTGAATATTCAGGAAAAGCCGTTTTAATTGATACACGTTGTATCTTTTCCATGAATAAATCCTTTTTATTCATAAATAATATTATTGAAGTGTTAATGAACCAGCGACTGTTGCATATTGACTCAAATAGACGTTGTGATTCTAGCATTCTATTCTGAAAATACTTATCGGCGTAAACAACAAGCGGTGGAAATGCTCCCATTCTTCTCAAACAGTAATTTTGCTCCCTAGCATTTTGAATACAAAAGCGATTTAGAACAATTACTCACAGTAGTTTCGTCTTCGAATAGAACCTCGTCATATTCACTGACTGCAGCTATAAATATAATAGCATTAACGTCTTCAAAGCAATGAATCCACTTCTTACGTTCTGATCGCTGACCACCCACGTCGAAAACTCTAAAACATTACTATTGCTAAAGAGTCAACTACTTCAAACTATTATAATATTTAGAAAAAATTGTCGTTACTTAAGAAATAGAAAATATTTTCGCTTAGTCATAAGTAATAAAATCCCAAAAGGAGCAAAGAAAGTCCCACGTAAGTATATCCTCAAAAATGTTTTCATTTTTCTCATATCTAGCCATTTAGTGCTATAACATACCTAAAGTGAACTTTTTTGATCACAAAAGCTACTTCTACGATCCCTGTTGTTTTTATCCGAGTGAGAAGGATATCTTGGTCTGTGGGACGATAGTTTTGATTTGATATCCGGTCAACACTATCCAGAAAACTGAAAGTGGGTAAAATTTAGTGAGGAAAGTAATATTAAAAAGGATGGCTATAAAAATACATACTATCGTGTGCTTTCATGCAAGTGACATTCTAATCGCTTTGCTTCATATACCTCCTGAAGCGCTTTATCTTCCCACAACTTCTGAAAAAGTTAGTTATAAACCATTTTTAAAACGCATCTTTAAAATAAAGTTATATACAATTCTTCCACAATGTTTCTGAATGTCCTTAATTTTCTTACCTTAAGAGCTACAGCTAATTGGGGAGTGAAAGTATCAGATTCCTTGCCCTGTTTAATAATGTCAAGTACAACATGAGCATCTATCTAAATAAATATAGATAGATAAGTGGAAAATTTAAAAATCTCCTTTATAATGAGTAAAATAACTTCACTTAGCAAAGTAATTACCTCTCTCTCCGGTTTGGCGTAGGTGATGTTGTAATGTTGCATGGCCTTTATTAGTTGATTCATGGCAGTGACCGTATTATTATAGACAACTCTTTTCTGTTGATTTACTTCGTCATCAGTAAAACCATTGTTGTGAAGTATTCTCATTTGTTTGAGAACTGTGCTCTTACCACATTCTCCAGCACCTGATGGATAATTTATATACACTACACTTTTAGAGCAGAAAATATTACACTAAATATTTAAATTATGTTCAACTGGATGTTGTTTTTACCAAAATAGCATTTTATTCACGTTGTTTAGGGTCAAGAATCGAAATCTGACGGACTGAAAATCAACTCACCAAGCAGCAGTAGCTTAACAGTTCGCTCATCTGCAGCAGCGCCTTGCTTAATCTGCTTGTCTATCGCTTTACTTTTCTCAAAACCACTCTTTTCTTCATCACTTTGGCAAAGCCCCATACTACCAGATGACTGTAAAAGAATATATATGAATATTATCTCATCACAAGTTGTATTTTGGTTTGTGAGTCATGAATATAACATGCCGTTAATTTTATGACATTGCATGAAGAAGGTTTAGTCGGTAATTGTAGGCCACTAGTAGCTCATAGAGGAACTATGATCGTCAACTATTATGCATGAAAGAACTTGTCATGCGCAAAATTCAACGATGAATGCGATGGTCTTGTCACGAATACAATTCATAGGTCTATAAATATGCTAACCATTATGGTGAGTTGCACATTCTCACAAAATCTTCGATGCTTCACTATTCAAATCATGCGGCAAAAAGAACAAGAAGTCATCATGTTGTACATATACTCCTAAGCTGATTTAACGAAGACTTCTACGAAAAAAAAGATATATATGCTTGTAAAATACAAGTATAAATCTTACAGAAAAGTTTGGTTGAATTCAAATAAATAAAGTGCATAAATCACAATCACATCACAATTACGAGTCTGTGTGCTGTGATTCCACATTAATAAGGTATAAATATATAAACGAAATACAGACATTAATATAAAATGGTAATGTTAAAAAAATATCCATTTGCAACGTCACAAGACTAGGAACAAAAAAAAAACAAGAAAATAATGGATAAGCACGTGATAAGCATATGGCGATCTCTGCTGCAGTATCGTAAACTACAATGGGACCTCGACAAAATTAATCCGTAGATAAGAAATACTTTTAAGCTTAAGTCTCTATCTATTACTCACATTTGTTTAAATGTGGCTTAAACAAATCCACTCTTTTCCATTTTCTCATAAGATTTCATTTAGCATTCCCAGTGATCTTTCTGAATGATGAACATAGGATGGATTTTTGTTGATTCATTAACTTAATAGTAAAAAGTCTTCTGCTAGTTTTAGCTCAGAAAGTATGGGAAGATTTGCTATTTGTAGATTTATACAATGAATCAACGGTAGAAAACTGTAGTAGCTTGAGAAATCCACAGAGCTGTACCATATCACAAATTCAATTTGAAGTTATGATAAGTGTTTATGTTTAAGAAAAACTAATTATAATCTATTGCCAAATCAACACTATGAGAGAGGACGATCCCATTTTATTGTTACCTATCACATGTCCTTACGGACAGACCCGTGGCACCCATATCATAAAAGGACAGCGAAAAACAATCAACTGAGGAAATGTCCTTTTTGAGCCAATTTATCTCTTCCTATGCAAATATTGTAGATCAATAAAACTAGTAGAAACGCGAAGAACGGGTTCATCATTGCTTAGAACTCCTGCTTATGAACGTTCCATTGCCATATATTAATTATTCTCGAAAATAGTTTCTTTCAGTAGAATAACAAATTGTATAACACGATAATTATTCTTTAACAATACATATCAGTGTATTTAAAGTCAGATGTCTATTCGAGAGTAAGCCATAGAAAATTAACTGAACGGAAACTACAATAGTTGATAGCATTCAATCAAAAATATTGTTGAATTACCCAAATACTATCGCTATGATTACCCAAAGCTAGAGGAATTCACTATTCTCACTCCCATAGAGACGTTGACGAACAATTAGTGCCACGTGACGGCGTTGAAATCACTCAATCAGTCTCCCTTATAAGGGCTTTTCTCAAAACGACTAAATTTTTGTTACAAGTAAAACTAAGAGCAGGAAAGAGTGACTTAAACGAGATTCCTATCATACTTTTAACTAATAATTTCTAAATGGGAAATCTATATATATATATATAGAAAGAGAGAGAGAGAGAGAGAGAGAGAGAGAGAGAGAGAGAGAGTTTAGAGTGAATGGCTATATTCGCTTTAATGGGGTTTTTAGCAAATTCCTGACTTAAGTTGGCTATCTACAATTTTAAATGATTAACTTTCAATGTCTTGCTACGTGGCAACATCATGAGGGAAATATTTAGTCTCAGCTAGTTCCCTTATATTTCCACTTTAATGAGATGAGAGCATTAGAACATGCATTGATATTTAGAAGAAACCGTCATACTCTAAATGCCGAATGCATAAAATTCTGTTTATATCATGGAATAAAGGTAAACCATTATCACCTTACTATCCGATTTACAAGGTATTTGATGGTCTAAAGAAGTAGCGATACATTTAACTTGTCTAGCCAATTGAGTAAGATAATATAATAAGATAGAGACAACACAATCACAAAGTTGCTGTAGAAAGTTTTTTTTAGAATAAAGCTAAAAACAGCAATACCAATAACCATTGCGAAGGTATTTCCCACGACGACGTCTGTGTTGAGAAAAAGAAATGGCCAATAACAGTGTTACCACCTTGACGATGAAATACATTTGCCAGAGATGCAGAAGGTGGACTGCGGTGTCGCGTGATCATAGAAAGGAGAAACGAAACAAATTCCCATATTTCGTAGCACAGTGCGTATGTGAACCACGAACACCGAAATGGCCTTTGTGGTGGTCGTGAGAATGAGGTGACAGAATTCATTGTAGTTTGAACAAAATTTGCACATTCAATCAACAGCAAATTAGATAAAGGTCTTACGTATACTGTGAAAAAGGCACTTTACAACTTATAGGCTTAGAGACGAATTGGAATACTTAGTTAAACTTCATGAATACTTAGTACTAAATGCTTCTATTGAATTGACAATATTTGCACGTAAATAAATGCCAACTAGCTTTAACTATAATTATTTAGGTCAAAGTAGTAAAGACACACGACACCACTTTAAAATATTACTTTCATTCTATAAATTTTAAAATGTTTGATAATATTTAATTATTTATCTCAAGTGAGTATTTTTGAATAAAATTTTTGCACGTAAACTTTTCATGCAGTAAATTCCACTGATCCCTTTATGGCGACTATTCACATAAAATCACTTAAAGCTATTGATTAAAAAACTATTGTACTAACAAGAATATTAATGTCAAGCGTAAATTGAAGAATGTGTTGTCTTTCGAGGCCTGAAGTAGCTAAAATAGCGACATTATCAGCCAGAAAGATCTCAGATAAATAATAATCGTACACAAAATAGAATAATTTTTTGCATTTTGTATTGAATATCGAACCAAGTTTTTCATTATGTACTTCAAAACCACTTCCTATACAGCGAACTATGAGATATTCATTATAACAAGCAACCTAGCTGGACGACAAGTTCAATTTAATTAGAATTTTAGTAAAATAAATAAAGACTAGCAAATATACTCAACTTATTGTGATAGCTCGACAAATCAAATTATAGTGTGAAAATATGTATAAATGGTTGGCATGGCAAGGCAGGGACTAAGAATCGGTGCGTATGCGATTGCAGTCGTGACGAAAGGTGTAATAAACTAAAGGAGAAACATTATTGGAAATGCTGGACATCTCCATCTGCTGAGTGAGGGATGACCTTAACAATTATAGCGTCACATATTTGATTTCCTCACATCCGAGAATGACTTTGTTCCCAATTTTCAATTAGAAATGTCAGACTAAGACGTCAAAAGGCTGTTGAATTAGTTTTGATAAAGTTAAAGTAATTGCAACAGAATACGTCGTTAAGTTAGATGGTTTCATCGCATATTCACTGTAATGTGTTAAGAAAAAGAGTCAATAATTCTATTCATTTGTAAAGTGCATCCAGCAAATTTCCCTTGGCCACTTTGGCGGGATGAACAATGGTTTTACTAAGCCGATGGGGTAATACTGTAGCACTAATCGACTCATCTAGACAATTATAAAATAAACAAAGCCAGGTCAGTCTAAAATAAAAGAAGCAAGTTAGAAAATTTTGCTAGTGAGCTGTTTATCCCATTGACGTCACGTATGCCACCTTTCGCATGATGTCGTAACGGCCGCAAGTAAACAATGTCACACTGTCGTACATTGTTAGAATTGAAACGAATTGGCAATAAAGGTTGTAATTAAATTGAGTAAGTGTGTTTCGTTGCCATGGAGAGCCTCGAAAAGTGTGTAAAACAGAAAGCGAATACAGAAGATGGCGATTATTGATCAGAAGTCACGAGTACACAAAAGGCGGAGAGGAAAAATCGAAAATAATTACTAGAAGTTATTAGGCTATGGCACAGCAGCAATGCCCTCTACTACAGTGTTTATTCTACTTTCTTTGGTCACAATCACAGTACATGTTTAGAAGATCACTACAGCTGAGGAGTTGTTTTATATTTGCACTATAGTATACACTGCTAATTATACAATTACACATGTAAATGTATCGTTCAGCATCAAATTTCAATAATGTCAGAAAAATTATTCAAACATATTTTGGTTTAGCAAAACGGAGTTAAAATCTCTCTTCAGAAAAAGGATCGAAATTAATGAAATTAGTTTCCCCTATAAATACCCTTCGACAACCGCCCTCTTATCCAATGCATTAAAAGGATGGCCTACTAAAGCTATTTCTTTATAATGAAACCATTTGACAGCTCTAAGATAACAACTTTTCTATTTAGCTATAGATCTCCAGATTTTAAAGACTCCCTTGTTGAAGGAATTATCCTCTACTGCATGCTAAGTAAATGTTTACGGTACTCTATAGATGGCAGTACACTAATGCCGGAGCTAGTACACCTATACTCAGAATTACCTGCGAAGTTAACTGTACTACTTGTTTTCATTTTCATCACTTCTTTAATTTGATAACGTTCAAACTACCGTAAAAAGAACTTGATAATAATTCACTACTCTGAATCGTTCATCCCTTTGAATGAGCTCTATTTGTAAAATTGTCGCAAGAGTTATATGATTAAACTCATCATGTAATGCAATCACTTTTGGTCTTTAGTAGAACGGGATCCTTGGAATACAAAGAGATTTCAGGTTTTATTTCGTTAACACCTTGCATCGTGGCGTAGAAAAGTGCTTGACGTATCACCAGGTGGCAATACCGTTTTTCAATCAGAGAAATTGCACCAAACCGTTACGTACTTTATAGAATATATGAAAAAAATGTTTGCAGTTTGCAGGACTAATCTTTCTTTCATACCTCTAATAGTTACTATTCAGTTGAATTCTTTCAGCTGAAAAATACTTAATCTATGCCAGGCATTTTCTTTCCGCTAATTATTTACAAATAATCTTGAAAAAATATTTGCTTGCTCTACATAATTCTTTAACACGGAATGCATATTGTAATGGCGTAAGTCGAAAAAACTTTATAGGATACGACGCATGCTAACTACAAGAATATTGGACAGTAGAACCATTTCATCAGGCTATCTTCGGAATGCCCCCGACCACACCTTCTTCTACACCACACTCATTTATTCCACGAGCTATCTTGAAGAAGCCTAAATTAAAAAATATGGAGTATCAATTAACTCTCAAACGCACAAACCAATTAACAGCTGTGGTTTCGAGTTCCCTGTTAGCATTAGCATAAGACCATGGAGTTACTCTAGAAAATGCATTTACTGACCACTATCTCCCCAGTCGCTATTCCATGAATTTACAAGAAGCCAAAAGGGCACTTCTCTTTCAGTTCCCCAGCCAATCAGTTTAACTGCGTGCCCTCCAATTAAAGGTCCTGCCGTGTGCTGCAAAATATTTGATTATACATTTCCTCTACATCTTCTATTGTACTTATATATTCTTTTATCCCACCATATATACACCTTCCTTGTAATGGAAGAAATCTGAGTATACTTCGAATGCCACTTCTAGTGGTCCGTAAGTCATCAGTTCTTTTTTAATAGCTTCTTCATCTTCGAGAACACCATAAGATGATAGACCTTAATAATGCTATAGAAGAATAGTTAGACAAAATTTGTTGGAGAATTCAGAGATAATTTTGGTACCTCGTGAATAATTTATAGCTAACCAACCATAATGTTTGTCCTCAGAGAAGGATTTGGCATAGTTTTCTTGACACTGTTTTGCACACTGTGGGGTATTGAACATGCCATGTTTACACATATCAAATGAAGTGTTGTTGTGGGAAATTTTTTTGCAAGATGGAAATGGGTAGGGCAAACAGGTGTCCTGTATGGTAATTTTGAAAAATATAACTTCTAATTTAGTAACTATTTTTAAATAATACTAAGTTGCATACAAATATAATTTAACAAGGAAAATTTACTATGATCCCTAAATATGATTGTTATTAGGCCTACATTTGTACCGTATTCCCCGCCAGTGACAATACCATTTTCCACCCAATAATCCCAGGCTCGAATTGGGTATCCACCATAACAACTGAACGAAATAACTCAGTTTATAAACTTTCACAAATGCATCATGAATGCTAAATTTTTTACGTAAGACACGATATTAGCTAACCATGAATGCACTGCTTTGATTTAAACAATTAATAATTGTCACAAATATTTTTCTCCCAAACAATAGAGCTTGGATGATAAAACGGTTGTTTTTTTTGGTATAAGTGCATTACATACAATTTATAATCACTAGTCCTGGATAAAATTCAAATTGACTTTATTGAATTTTATTCTGTGTACGTATACTAACCCAGCACCACAGTTATGGCAGCAAGCAAGTAGATCATCAGCAGATATTATTGGTTTAGTTTTTCCCTTTGATGCAATACAAATTCTATCCGTAATCGCCTCAGCTGCTCCAAATGCCCAACAAGAACCTCAAGACAAAAATTTGGTTAAATGTGAACTTACACATTCGGAAAGTGCAATTAAATTACTAATAAAAGCATAAAACGTAAATATCAAAAGGAAAGCATAGTTTCATGTGAAAATCTGAATAAGTAGAGAATTCTCACCACAACTGCTTTGATCTCTGACAAATCCAATAGAGGTACATTCCGGCCACCACTCGCGTGCGTCAAAAGAGTTTGGGATCGAAACGTTAAGATTTCTGGTATATTTTGTGTTAACAGAAAAAAATAGCAATTTGATGAAATAATAAATTCCTGCCTGGTCACACTGAGTCGTTTTCGTGTCTCAGAAGGTAGACGAATATTCATAACTCCCGTTAGACTGGTTTTTGTATATTCACTGTAGGAACTAATCCTAGTGTGAAGTTCTGCCTGAATAGAACCAATGTTTTTTTAAACATAAACATAGAAAGTCGAATTATTGCAATTACTCGGTTACCTTCCAGTATGTTTGATGATGGTTTACGTATTGAACAATCTCCTCATCTGACAGTGATTCAGTAAAAAGATCAAATTTACGATTACGAAGGTGTCCTGTTAACAAAATATCATTACTCAAATAAAATCAGTTGATGATACCTTTATCCCATATAATAATAAAACAAAGTTACCTATTATTGAATTACTATCTGTCTCCGTGTCATTCCTGTTACCTTTTTGACAATTAGAAATTGTTATAGAGAGAAAGAAAAACAGCAGCACCATCTGAATAATACTGTTTATTAAAGGGTTTTGGATGAAATAATATTGAGATGTAGATTTATCACTTACTTAAAGAAACTTAATTAAATAGTTCTACCTAAATCCAACTTATAGTAAACAAACCATTTGAACTGTTGAAAGGCTCATGTCCGTGTTCTAAACCTTTCGGTTTTATACTCGGACACTACAGGTATTCAAACAAAAACATGGTGACCGCTGGTGCCGTGAAAACAGTAGCAGCTATTTCTGGGCTTTTAGCTTCAAGGCTCCATAAATCATTGATTTTTTTACTAAAGTTATTTAATCACTTGAGTAAATGTTAAACAACAAAGTAAATTTTAAGTAATTGATTCTTACAGATTCATTTTCAAAAACATATTTTTGCTAGAAATATTTTATCTTGTTGAATTTCTTCCTAATTTTTGAAAAATACGAATTAATGTAAATGTCTGGAAAACAAAAGATAAGCAGGAAAATTACTAATAAAGTAAATGTGTCTATTTTCCTAAATTATTTGGTATTGGAAATGATAGTGGCAGAGATATTCATGAGCCTCAAACTCAATTATATATTTTTACGAACTGCATTACTAAGTCAAATCAATCGATAATAGAAAGCAGATCACATACTTTACGTGTACTACCTCAAAGTGGTGAGCTCGTATCATTGAGCCTGAATGAGGGGTGCCTCAAGAATATAACTGTAAGTGTATATCTATTCCAAAAGCTTAGAAATGCTTTTACGCGATCATTTTTATTGAGTATGAAGAAAGTTATTAAACTTTTAAAATCGGTCTTTTTTTCCACCCATCCTGTATATAGTTGGGAAATCAGCAAACAAATACACTGATTTATTTGATCATCTGATGTCAATGAACTTTGCCTAGAAAGTCTTAAAAATAAATAACAAAAGAGAGTATATGTAAATATTTTGGATTATAATACCGGTATGAATTAAGTTTCAATATTTACAAGGCATATAATATGCACTTGTAGATTATTCGGAGAATATCAGTTGAATTCAGATGAACAAGAAAAATCATATTACACCAGACTGCTCATTCAATGCATCGTATTCTAACGATTTCCCGCACAATTGCGGAAATTTAAGTGATTTTGGTAAAAATGTTTATCAGAATTCAAGTCTAGGCTTATAGGACTTCTAAACTATAAAGCTTGGTACTGCGGCTCCACAACGCGTTAGGTGAAGCTGATGAGGCAAATATAATTAACAGAAGATTTCATTTTACAGGTTTTACATTCCATGAAACAATATTTCTCTTTCCCAATGACTAAGATGACTTTAATCTACAAGTCTAAGATATGGAGGATATACATGCAACTCAACTGATCTCTTATGTTATTATATTCGCATCAGTAGGTTTTGTGTATTTTGCCATCAATTAGAACCTTGAGCTTTATTGAGTAAATGACATTTAACCCATTAATATAATCATTTTGGCAAATAATGTTTTCATTATCCGTATTAAATTTGGTAATGCACTTAATCTACTATTGAAGACCTGAAGAAGACCCCATATTGATGAAGTACGATCGCCTTTAGTACAGGAACTAGAAGCAAAGATCTGTAAATATTTTAAAATTTAATGGATTGCTTATTTAGCTGAAATTGGTCGCACTTTACTTTTAAAAGAGAATGGCATTTTCTTGTTTTTGTGGAACCAATATTAACGAACTAATTTTCTAGTAGTGAAGCTTGTCCTCGAGTAAAGTGAAAATTCTTTCTAAGGTGGAATCACTCGCACATTTTCAGTACTTGAATACATCCTCACTATTTATAAACTAAGATTAGAAAATCCCCACCATATCTACTCAAAAGGACGATACTTCAGATACGTTTATAAATAATTCATGCTAATATAATTAGTGAATACGAATTTAACACTTAGACAACTATCTGTATTAATTTATAGCCAGTAGTAAAATGTATGTACCAGACGTCTGGGAGACATTAAAATAGAACCGTAAGTGTCAACTGAGTTTATTTGGTATAGACAAACCTGAGAAAAGTTGGTTGATGTTGTTTGATCCACTCAACAATGATCTACTCTATTATTCGAGTAGAGAAAATATTGATGCAAAATGTGCCGTAATAAGTTTGGGGAATATCTCCTCTAAACTCTGTCAGTGTCCAATCACTACTTACTCAATTATTAGGCATAGTTCAACTCCATTAACGTCAACTGCAAAAAATCGCATTTTTAAAATTCAGACACAAAAACATGTCATTATTAAGTTAAAAGAGTTTTAGTTTACTGTTTCAAACAATAATAGTGGAAAGATTCGAATCTATCAAGTGAGCAAAAACTACAGTCACTCACATGATCACCGATTGTTTAATCGATTTAACGAAGCAACCATAAAAGGATGATAAATAGATGAAGAGTAGAGAAAGCAAAAGTGAGAATGAAATATGACTAGAAGAAAGATAGAGAAAATGATGCGATTATACCTACCTAGTTGTTATTTGAAGCATCTTCAATAATGGTCTGTGACTGGAAGCATTCATTATAATAATATTATACGGTATATCATGGCGCTTTCAAAAGTGAGTAACCTTCAAGGACGTCGTAGAGAGAAAGTAACAGCGGCATGTGTATGAACCTAAGTATGCTGGGATATCTCCTACTGGATAACGAAAGTTTTAACACTTAGCTAATTACGACTACAAAGACTTATGGCTCTTCATTTATTTTTACAAACTTGTTTTACTAATACCTGTTATTTAACTGTAAGATCACGTAGAGAGCATTACTTTATAGGGAAAATATTGAGCAAATTACTGATTCGAAGTTTTGGCGAAAACAATGTAATTTTAAACTAGTGTTTATGAATTTATGTAGGAATTTTCATTAGCAAAACTTACCACGGTATGTCCATCTTGACTAAGTATAACTAGTATTTTTCCTATTTATAATTGAATAGAAGAGTTACGAAAAGTCTGAGATCTTTGTGGAATTGAACGTTGATTCATAACAAAGCCAGGAAATAGCCATTTAATTTGCTGTTTGTATGCAGATCGGTAACGTTCAGATCTCAATAATGTGACAAAATAAGATTGGCAATAGGTAGGTAGAACAATTATCACCTAAAATACCTGATTAATATATATTTAAGGCACTTGTGGAACGTTGAAGTTGTTCGAAAAAATGTGGAAGAAATGGTTGAAAAGACGTCCTCTCAATAATCATTTGTTGTTTACATGTGAAAGGTTAAAGACTGTCAACTCGATTTTGTTGAGAATAAAACTCGCTCACATTGTACGTTTGAACATAATGGGCAGTCTCCCTGGACAAGTAGCGGAATGAGAGGTGGGAAGAAATGTTGGAGATGCACCACGAGCAGACGAACACCAAAATAAGTAATGCGATGGATCGCAGTATCTGCAAATGTTATTTTCTCGCCAATTACCTCACTCATAGTCCCATACCTTTTTTTCCTCTGAATACGTGTCAAGCTTAATCGAATTTCGAGTTGAGCGCACCCTGCGATCTAAACCACACTACTTAGATTAAATGATTCTATACCAATCGTAAGCAAGCCATGTTCTCACCTCTATGAAATAATGTAAAAACAACAGCCCCTATAATAAAAATTCCAAGAATATTGATGCCATTTATGAAGTAGGATCCCCACCAGATGACACTTGGAGCAATGGCTGTTAGAATTAGAATGTTAGATAGTACATTTTAAGACCAGTAAATGTCATTTTACCCTGAATCGGTGTGCACATGTCGATGATGTCGTCTTCCATGACGAGAAAAGACCAGAAAACAGCGAAAGTAGCAAACGCAAGTGGAGGGAAGCACATGACTGAGACGTATGGAAGAGTCATCCAAACACGATGTCTAGATAACATCTATAGAATAGAATGTAGTAACGTTACTGAAATAAATGAAAAATGCATTTTTACACTTTAATAAATAATAGAGGTTTAAATGAAGGAGCAATTAACTTCAGGTCGACCTACTTAATAGGAATGACAACAGCAAATAGCATGTCTACCGCCAGCATAAGAAACATAATTGCTTGAGCGAGTAAGGAGAAGGTATATGGGAAAACACGGCGAAAGCATTCACGACGAGTAGAAGGTGTAAATCTAAATCAATTCCCTTATTGGGAACCAATCTAAGTGAGTTGGGGACAATTTGCCCTGGTATGACACAATAGCATTGATATTAATGCTTGCTTTATTGTGACCACAATATTAAAAATTACAAAGTACTGATGAACCAACCTCAAATGTGATTTCACTATACAGAGTTCAAAAAACAAGCAGACTGAATGTAGAGCAGCTAGAACGGCAACCAAGTAGCCTAAAAAGTGTTTTGTTTGGCGCCATTATTTTTGAGTCTACGGTAATTTTGAAACACTGGGGACGTATGTGAAATATCGGCTCCTTTCTTTTTTAGTTGGCTAGCTATAATATTCTCAGTCGTGCACCTTAATCATCATGAACAGGAGCAAATCGAAGCCGACCTATTTTGCTCCTAATAGCTTTCTTCATAAAAGTGGCGATTAATAGACTGGTGTTTCCCAAAAGTCCTAAAGTGCAAAGAGGAATAGTAGCCATTGCCACAATAAGTTCAGGAGGCAGCATGAAGGAAACCTGATATGACAGCATACTTATCGGCACAACGGTTTACAAAGAAGAAACTTGGGAATGAATGTAAAAAGCTTGATATGTTGGAGGCATTTAACAGATTAGTAAGCCAGAAACTGGACACGAATCTAGGAGCATAATCGGATAGGAAGGAGTGATTAGTGGAAATAACCTTGAGAGAATAGATAAAGTCGACATAGTTGTATGACTAAAACAAGTTCCTGTCAATTTAAAGTTAACTGATTAGTACATTTGGTCTCGCTTTATTTTTGCGATGCTTTCATTCTTAGAGTTCTAACCATCAATCACCATCATGGATGTTATGAAAAAGAAACATTAGGCCACATATTGGATCTAAGTTTACTTTGAGATTACTTAATATACATAGTAAAGGGAAAAATTGAATGAAAGCGAGATAATGAAATAACAAACTTTTTTCACCGCATAAAGTTGGCATAATAGACAAATACTGAGAGCAGGAAATTGACGTATAAACTGAGTGGAAAGATGATACGGACGATCGAGGTAGTTGGTTCACCAAGAGAACGGTTTCTACGGTGGGATATTTGAAATGAATGATTTAATTCAGGTAATCACCGAATACGATTCAAGAAAAATGAATTACCTAGTAATTGTAAGTGAATGAAATTGCTCGTTGTGCGTAAAATCACAGTGATGATTGAATGATGGATAACAATCAAATCGCACAGAAATGGAAGCTATTTGAACATGATCTATTTAATGAAGGGTTCAAAGTAGAGGGGCCATTGGGGGATTGCTCTGACCAAACATCCCTTGATTAGACGGGGGCGAGACAGGAAATGCAGCCAGCTCTCTGAACAATCTTCCATTGTTTAACAACGTGCTACTATTGGGGAAATGGCTTTTCATTTTCTCTTAGTTGAGGACATCAGTTCAAAGTACGGCCAATACCTCTCCTCCTTTTTTCCGATAATTTATTTATTAAGCATCAGGTGCGCTAATACAAAACAAACATGTACACTACGATAACTATGTAGTTCATTGTTTCCAAAAAAGCCCATTTTATGATGAAATGATAGGATTAGAGTTTTGTTCATAGATCAAAGAAACCGTTTCTCATAGTTAACTAGAAATTATTAAATAAGGCCAATTTGGGTAATACCTCTTCTCAGTTCTGAAGGATAGTTTCTTTACATTGCAGATATATCACATTGCATTCGCAATTGTGAATCACTCATGGAATGTTAGCGGAAACTTGTCATATGATGCACTTTTATTACCATACTGAGAACTTTCTAGATCGGGAATTACAGAAGATATATATATATATATATATAAATATAGACATCTGAGGGTCTCCATATCCGACGGTCAGTGATCGGTGCAACAAATTTCCTGGATATTTTACAAGGAAGAAGAAGTAGTAGGTCAGATTAATTTTTTTGCAACTTGAATGCTTCTTTTTCTAGGTATTAGAACCATTGAGTGTTGCATTATGCTGGAGTCTCGTGAAAATGTGATTTAACTCCAATTTCATAAGAATATTGAAATTAATCAAACAATTCAAGTAGAATTTTCGCTTGATGTTTTCATATTTATCGGAGAATAATAACTGTAGCATATGCCTGATTCAAAATGGCATGGGTATTTTATGACAAGCATATTTGCAATAAATTTCACTGAAACTACAATCACATTCCTCTTTATAAGCATTGTATGTTCATTTTATATTAATTTATACAGAACGACAACTCTAAACATAGATCTTTTAAAGGGTATAGTAAATTCACAGAATGTGCAAAGGATATTAATCTAATTCTCTTCTATTTTACACCATATTGTCATCTATGCTCTATTTTTATTTCTATGTCCTTCAAAGATTGGATTCTAGCGGTTCTCCTTCTATTTCCTTTCAATATCACTTTAATACACGTTTTTTGAACGATTTTTTCTATTTCTTTTATTCTAGTTGTTGGATGTCTCTGGTCAAGTAAAGAGAGTAACTGATATCCATTGTATCAAGGCGTGTCTCTTAAAGACTTACGAGGTAACGTAAGCAAACTGAAGAACTATGTAAATAATTGTTGATGTTTAGGTGAACTGTCTATATACTTTTTATTCCATTCAACTACCGATTCATCCTGAACGAGTATTTATCGATTCATTCGTGCTAAAACGCTGGCGATATAATTAGTAATAGACATTGGAGTAGGTCGGATAATATCAGAGGACCGGATAGATTTGCCATTTTTATAGATGCGATAGAAAAGTCAATTGAAGTAGTGTTTTTATCTACTTTCAATAACATAAAGTTGATGTAGTTTTAGTTGGAGCAACATTTACATATTTAACCTGCTGAATTTATTTAGGCATTTACGTTTACCTTTTCATTAAAAACCGAACACAATTGAGCCAAGAGACATGTACCTTATTTGTTTACCAAAGGTCTCAATGGTGCTTTTTGAGGTATTAACTTAATAAAAAAGACAAATGTAGCAGAGCATAATTTGTGGTCAATCTGCAAGTCACACCATTTGTTATCTTCATAGTCCGCCATTTCAACCTGCTTAACTTATTACATATTGTCTTGATTTCTGTAGAAAACCACATAACTATATGCTGTGACTAAGTCTAATTGTGATCTGAAATAAATAATCTAAGGAAATGTCACCATATGCTGTGGAAGTCGGTGATAAAATAATCATGGCATTTCACTAGGATTTTGAAAATGTTTGTCCAATTTTATTTCGCCATTAATTGGCTAATGTGACTGTATTCTGAAAGTTGGATATTATGTATGTTCTGAAACAATTGGTTTGTTTCTAGTGGTTGCTTCATGTATAAAACTATGTCGCCAGCATATTAAACAATACGATTTTTGGAAAAGTTAGTTAAAGGGCTTCCTGAGATATTCTTACTTACAAAAAATATGTAATCTTAATTTTGAATGAGAAAGTGATAATTCTAGAAGTGGACATTTAGTTTAACGGATGCATAGAATACAATAATGATGGCTCTCCATTGCACCGTCGACAGAGAAGCAACGTGTTAACACAGTTTTTGCTCGATGAACATATTAGCAATAAGATTCTATGGATAGAAAGATGAGATCAGTTAGGCCAACGCAATTAATTCTTAAATTGGAAAGTTTTTACTACTCAGGCTGAAGCATTTAATGAATTGCATTTACTTACTCAAGTTGAATTTAATTCTTGAAGGCACATTAAACTAAAGCTGTAAGAAAGGAAAACGGTTTTTTAGTGTGAAGTATTTGTGGAAAACATGCACTAAAAGTTTAAAAAGTAAGTTTTATAGAACTTTGTTAGTTTCATCTTTACCACTCTCAAAGATATTGCTTTTTAGTCCCTTAATCGATTCAAACCATGAGATCACTCCTCATTTTTGGTATTCAACGAATGTGCTTCAGCACGGTTTATATTAAGACTCTGTCTACGCACACATCAAGCTTTTTTTAATTCTTTCGGCTTTTCTATTAATATCTTACTCCGATGATCCTCTGCACTGTTCCATCAATCTCTCCAATTTCTTCTACGCAGAAGTTAGTTATATTCACGAGTTATATATTTACCTAGACGTCGTAGATTCCCATCTAAAGATAGATTGCTACAACGCAACTTCTTTTTCTACCGGATTTCATTGATGTCGATGTTTCCGTCCGACAGTCCATGAGAAGTGCCTGAGATATTTCTTCTTCTCTTCCCACCAGTCACTTCCGACACCTTGTTTTTCATGCTGAAATGTAGCAGTTGATTGTTCTTTGCTCTTATGTGAAGCCATGAGACATTATGGGATCACCACTAATTAAGTCGAAGAAAACGTCAGTATTTTACACTCAAACTTTCAGAATTGTGAAATAGCCAATTAATAGAAAAGATTAGTCGATCATTAAACAAATGAAAATCAGCATGTAACTAGCAACGACAATTCCCTAGAGAATGAGCCTACGCAATCCAACGGTAGGTATAAAACTGGTGCTACCCGACCCTATCCACTCACAATATGATCTTGCAAAGTCGTGTGTATTTTTAGAGCCTTAGTTACCTTTGTTGCCTGTTCTTTTCCATGTTCATAAACTCAATCTTATATATATAATTCACACCACATACATGTACAAAATATTTCAATCAGGTGCTTGAAGTTAACTTTCAGAATCTGTTCCGCCAGGTGAATTTCTTAAATCAGCGTCACAGTTCATTGCAATTTCGCTAATGTGTTGCATTGTTTTGCCAGATTTAAGTAGGTAATCAAATGCAATGACTAATCAAGGATAGGAAATTATACAAGGATTACTGTGACCAAATACAAAGGATCCTAAGTTGAACATTAGCGTACAATTTTACATTCGCACCATTTTTAATAATTTCGTTAAAGTCGCTAATTTGTATAAGATGACTTTTACGTTCAATTATTGTGAGAATTCCTCGTATTTCATAGCCTCTTATCCTAATCGTGAAATATAACATCCAATTTCTAAGGGTGTTGCCTTAGTCTACGGCAGAAAACCTGATAGCTCCGGCGGCGAAAATATCGAAGACAAACAAAGCCGTCTATATTTGCCTCCATTAAAGCAAGGACAATAAATAGTCGGGAAGACTAATTCAAAACTGAAATATGTAACTGACAAAAAGTATCGTTACTTTCACATTTTCTGCCACTTTCAGGAACACGCTTGTACTAAAATTAAACTTAACATAGACGATTGTATGTTGGAAAGATGCCAAAACAACTAACATTCTATGAACGTCACTAGCACACAAGGATATGGCTGTATGGACGATGGAACATAAGATAAGAACTGAGAGTTATCATCTAGGTGTATTTTCCACAACTGAACTCTACTACAATTTTACCGGGTCTTCATGTCTGTATCATCGGCAGCTTCACTTTACTCTTCAGTCCTCGTGAGAACGGTTTTATACTGTTTCGAATGAAGAGATTATTTAAACTAGAACGCTTTTAATGTAGTATAATTCCTTCATATTTGTCGTCTTTTCATCAAATTACACTCTTATCCGTTTATAAAACAAAATGCTAGATAAATCCCAAGCGATGCTCTTGCTGAGGTATGATCTGTGGTTCGACCAAAGTGCATATAATTGCAATTACAGGGCAATAGTCGCTAATATAGTTGACCTACCACGGCAACTGGTGTAATAGGTTGAATAAAGCGATAAGCTTAACCAACACTGAATGACCGTGTTTTGTATCAGTGCGATCAGATGATATCAGGTAATTTCTATTTACCACCCATCGTGACCAGTTCATGCTTTGCTTTGAAAAGTCGCCGCATTTGCGATAATTTAATCGTCCTGTTAATACTATTTGACAACACAACAAACTACTTTCTTGTTGATTGCTATGGAGGTCCAGGATTCATCATACCATAACTATCTCCATAGAATGATTTGTTTGCAAGAGAATAAGAAAATGGGAAAATCTTACTCTCTGCCTCTATTTGTAGCATTTCCACTAATTTTTCAATCAACCTTAACTCAACTTGATCCTGCTTGGAATACTTCATTTTCGCCCAACTTCACATAATTTATCAGTAAGCTTCCTGGTCTTTGATCTATAATTTCGTCTTACCGGAAACGTGCCTTTACAATTGGGGGGAGTATTGGTTGGTCTTGTCATCTGATAAGATAGTACGGTAGTGGAAGACAAAACCACGTGACACATTGTGTACGACGCCAACTTTCATCACTATCCATAATTACCATTGTAAGATTTTTTTATCAAAGTGGTTTTCAATACGAAAACAGGCAATAATTACAATTTAATTTCTAAAAAGGTTTAAATACCCAATAACACTACTTTTGGATAAGAATTAATATTAATTTTTATAGCGTTCTTCTTCTCGATTCATGAAAGTTACTTCATTAATGGCCAAGTAAATCGGGAAACGACAGTCTTTCATTTACCGAAACAAGTTCTTGAAATAGTTGTTTATTTGTAGCAATGGTGTCCTAGTGAGATAATGGCATCAGCCTAAACTTGGTTGTAGTGTATCTGAGAACATAATATAATTGAATCTTATTTCGTTATTTCGATATTCAAAGTGCAAAGGCATACGTTAAAATTAAAAATTGCACTGATTTGGCTCTGGTTGATTTCGCATAATGCTTGGATCGTGGAAACACTTATCATTCCAGAAATTTCATTACTTGTCTGCAACACTATGCCAACCTGATAGCTTTCCTCTTCTTCATCCCTCTTATTTTTTCTTGTCCCATTGACATTTGTGCCATTTTCAGATATCTCCACTATTAAAATGTCATTAGTTATAAGTGAAAACCTTAAAAAAGCTCTAAACATCGTAGTTAATTCACTTGTTTCTCTGTTTTTCGATGTCTTAGCCCCGCCCCATTTCATAATCACCTCGCGATCTACTGTTCACCACCCTGCCGCATTCAGCTTACCCTAGCACAAATTAGGAAAACTGTTCTTCTTTTATTTTTGACAAAAACACGCCAGTTTAAAATTTGTTTAACTATGCATAAGCCGAAACTAGTCGAACGATATTAGTTTTGCTCAAGCACCGGCTACCTTCATGGAGAATATATTAAACAATGGCAGGAAAAGTTGAGAATTAATAAGTTAGATGTCTGGATTAGTATGGCATTGTTAACATAGGATTTGTATTGTTGTTCGAGTGTTTCTGACACTTCATTACCACCCGCAGAATGACCATGAAGCCATTTGGTCATTCGCTTCAGACTCGAACAACTTGTCACTTGATTATTATTTTGTCAAAGTCTAGTCTGAAATAGAATTTCCCACTTATATAATGACGATGTGCCCAATCTCCTTAATTTTCTGATGCTTTTTGAAGAGTGCTTATCCTAATTTGTTTTCCTTTCTTTAAAAAATGCTCCAGTTCATTGGAGTATTTCAGATATGCCATTGTTCCAATTTGTCTTCGTTTTGCTTGCATGCATTTCTTTCTCTGCTGCCGTGCCATCTATCAACACCTGTCATCGTCTGAAGGAAATCTACGAGGAAGTGGTCAGTTCTATTTGTAATCCTGTAATCTTACGAGGTTCCAAATTTATGAAACTTCAAATTTTATTTCCAATAAAGATATTTTTTGGTTCCTGGTAAAACTGAAAATAGTGGTCTTAAAACCATGGGTAGCAATAATCTTAAAGATTTTTGAAGGATTATAAAGATTACAACTGTTTTGTTGTGCTGCATGTACAAATATTTTGCATTCACCTTAAGAATTTTCGCCGATAAGTACGTACTGTTAAAGAAACAATCAGTTGCAATATAATAAGAGCACATTTTTTCTATTCAAACGCAATATATATATATATATATATATATATATATATAATTTATTTATTTATTTATTTATTTAATGGAAATGTGCATACAGGTTCTTAAAAATATGGTATTAGAATTCACGGTAAGCGGAATAAAAGCAAAGCGTTGCTGATGCTAATAAGAGAATGACTCTCATCAAACTAAACGTCACATTGAACTGATTAATTTGAAGAGTTATCAATATTTTAGCCTGCTGTCATTGACTTCTCAACACGGGACATATGCCGAAGCGAACTAGAGCTACTACAGTGTGACCTAATGTTGAAACTTGTCCTGGAGAATTCCCGGTCTAAGATAACAGAGTTGCGAGTGAAGGTACACAAAGCGAGACTTAGAAAAGATACTATATTAGTAGAGAAAACAGGAAGAAGAGATGTTCAAACCATGATTCATTTACTGCAATATATTTCAGTCGTAGGTATTTTGCTTTCGTACTATAAGTACGGACCGACATACTAGGGAAACAGGAGTTAATTCGACGCTTGATAACATAATGCTTAGTTTTGTTTATAGAACAACTGTTACGAAAACGAAGGACTATCGGAACCTGCGCCTCTAGAAGATAGGTGTTCATTAATTGAGGAGCTGCCGTCGAAATCTATCAAGTTAATAACGGTGGGTGGATGCACAAAGAAAAATGAGGAAGTAATTCAAGGAAAGCTATAGGCAGATTATAAAAGTAATCTAAAAAAGATTCATCGTTCAGTCGATATTCCCTGGGGCAGCACAGAAAGAACTGGCAAAAGAGTTTGGTACCTCCGTCGCAAACTCCCTGGCTGTCATGTTAGCTCCACTACATTCACAAGCTCGATGCGACCAATTTGTATAGGCCCTGAGATGAGATGGTCTTCACGCGACGCCTTATGCTGATAATGGTCGCCTCCAAGAAATGTATTTAGAATGTGTGTATCTATTATGTAAATCTTCGATGAAGAAAGCTACAGCCACGGTTTTCGAGAAAAACAAAACTAAGCATATTTTGAGGATAACATTGGGGAGAGCGTGAATCGTGGTTGTATGGGACATATCTGCGCTAACATTTCATATAACGAGTACTAGGAGCTTTAATCGCACTACACAGATCTTCCTTGTTCAGGTTCATGTAATCATGTTCGAAACGGTCTCCGATCGATAATTTATTGTAGTCGGATTGAGTATACATAGCAAGCTTCATATTACTGTTATATTTACAAATAAAATATCAATTATCACAGTAATGGAAAGACAATGTTGAGGATGAAGGCACTACCCGATGTAATACTGTTGTGTGAATAAAGATTTTCTAACTTTGCCCTATCATCGAAAGTACCAATATTAGTGTTAGTACAACTATATAATTTCATCGTTAAAAATAATGTTTTGAGATGTGGCGCCATCTCAAAATATATTCAGCAATACTTAAAATTCAATACAATCTATATGAATTTTCAAAATATGTATCAATGTTCTTCTATACGTCATTTCCACCCATATAGGTCAGAAATGAATAGACCTATTATTTTTTATCCGGATAGTTTCTTGGGTCTTTTCCAGGCTTTAAACTACTCATTGAGATTCATGATGGTGTCTAGCATTGGTTCACCAGGCAAATTTAGTTGTTTGATGAGAAACAAGAAAGCCATAATAACAATACTATCGTGGCTAATGCATAGAGAAGTGATAGATCCCCATATTCAACACATGTTTTTGAATAATGGAATGCGTTTTAGCGAAGGTCAACGACATAAGTAGATCATACAGCCCAGCTACGTTTCCGACTAAGGAAAGGATCTACTGAAGCTGAATATTCTGCACATTCTGGCATATGATATGATTTATGGCCAAATTGTAGGTCCATCGGTTGAGTAGCAGTACCAGTAAATAAAGCAGGACCAAGATATTTGAATAAATTAGTGGCTTGATTAGGAGAATGTCGAATCGACATCATATTAGATATTGGAGCAACTGCTGGTGGTAATGGAGTAACAGACTCAGGGGGTTGCTCTACCTAAAACCAATAAAACTGAAATTTGAAATAAGAATGGCAGCTAAAGTACCTCACTAATTGAGCAAGATAATACCTGTCTAAAAAAGTCGTCAAGTTCATCTCTAAGCTCAGGCAAAGCTTCTTTTGTGCTTGCAGGCAAAATGCTATTAATGTCATCGAGAAGCGAATATTGTTCAATATTGGTAGAGCAGGGAAGAAAAGGCTGTGAAAATAAAGTAGAGTGGAGAGAAGCAGAGGATTCTGGTGACGAACTTTCTGGTGTAAACATTGATAGGTGAGGAGGGATCTGTTTCATTGGAATTTCCACTTTTATCTGCAACTGTATAAAATTTGCAATCTTCCGACTACATACTATGAAGCAAATATCTCTAGTTTTATGGCTTATATACCTGGTCACACGGCAATTGGAACGGAGTCGGCATAAGAGTATTAGGGGTGAGAGATTCTTGTTTAAGAAATGTTGGAAACTGTTCACAAGATTTAGAGAATGCATCAATTAAAAAAGGAGAAGCTGGAGATATAGGACGATCCTGGAATTAAGCTATAATTGACTTATTTATTAAAATACAGTTCATAATTACAGATAATTATGGCCATTAAGTACCTGGTCTGAACAAGGGGAATCTTGAGATGGAAAAGCAGTGGGATATGTATGACGCATATTATAAATCCATGAATTGGCTTCAAGAGTTGCTGCTTCTAAGTCACTAAAATGTAAAATTGTTAATTTTTATAAATATCAATTACAATATTTCTACGTCACTTTGATTCAACAACATACAGATTCTACTTACCTAAGAAGTTGGTAATAACAGTGAATAACATGTCGAATTCTTCTTCCATCTTGTATTTCATGGTTGAAATTCACCCGAATGGCAAATACTGTGTGGAGCCAAACCCAGTCACCCCTTGCCGTTTGCATCCGAATTAAAGCCAGAACTGATCCTTCTTTTTCTTGACACACTGAAAGCATTCCAAAACTTCATTCTTCCAGAAAGATCACATAAAATTCATTATTACAGTTATTGTCAACAGTAACTACCCACACAGACGATGTTTGTAAGCGATTTCTGGTAGATGTGCAGGGTGGAGAATTTGGTACCAACTTGTTCCCTCGAGATTCTCACGATTATATCCGAGGTGATAGGCGCACCTAGCAAGATCTTGATAAGATAAGATAATTCTGTAGAAAATAAAGTGAAACAAGTCAATATTAGTCTCAGTCACTTTAATAGCAATTAATTAAACAGTGCAGCTCCATCGCTAAATTAGCGTAGTATTTTTGCTAATATTATTTATTTGATAGGGAACAATAAAACTAAAATTTAGGATTTCACTTCTATAAATCTGGATTTTACTAGAAATAAAGGTCTTTACAAAAAATTAATCAACTTTCAATCGTTAATGGCATATTAAAATAAATGGTAAATAGGCTATCATTCACTATATATAACCTTGTCAACACGTCAAAAGATTGAATTCCAAATTGAAAATAAGTCAGATATAAAAACAAAATTTCTAGTTCTACTTACATGTGATCAACTTCCTTAAATTTCATATCTAGGAAATGCAAACTAGTAAAAACATTTGTATTTCCTGAAGAAAGTGCTTCCGCATTTTCAGGATTGATCAGCGGTTGGCAGTAGGCCGCAAAAATTGGTTGAATCTAAATAGGAAAGGAATCGAAGAAAAGTAGTTATTTGGATAGGTGAATTAGATGCGATACTCACTGAATCTGGCGTATTAATATAAGCCTGATAGTACTCAGACGGATGTATATATCGTCCTTGGAGAAGTATAAACTGCAATATAATTAAATAAAAATAACTTCATTGCTAATTGAAAATTTGCTGTTTTGATTACTATTTAGCAAAAACCACTTAACTTAATTTGAAGAAACTAAATCGGATATAAATCTTCAAGTTTATGAGAACCAGAAATGGTTTCAACTACAGCTAATTAAAGAGTCTGAATATTTTTTCTTGTGTAATAGCACACCTTATGGTACTGCAATTGCCTTTTGGCTGTGCGAGCGAGATTTAGTCTACAAAGAAATACTCTTTCCTCAGGGAAAACACCTGACAGAGGAGGTCCACTCGACAACTCAGCTTGCACAGCAGAGTGATCTCTGTGATCTACTAAGTCATATATAGAATCACCTTGGCACATTATCTCTTCCTGGAAAAACAAAACTATCATATATTTTCAATTAGTTAATAGGGGGCGTATTAGTGGAAATTTAGACATGTTACATTTGTTTGGTTTTATAAGGTAAAATGAATTAAATATTTACCACAGAGTGGCCTAGGTATTCACTGGCGTTTTCCGAAACATGCAACATTTTTCCGTTCCTTGTCATCATGATCATGAACCCTTTTAGTGCTTTACATATATCAAAGCCTTTTGGTGTTATAGAAGGAGAATCGGAAAGATTATGAACAACTGGAAATAGCGTTATTTTTTAACTACTCGAGCTCTATTTACAGTTAGCTCACCATGTGTTTGATATCGATGTTTTCTGATAAATATACAACCGAGTGACATTACTTGAAGCTGGAACAGTCTATCTTTGATAGATTCCGAGAGTGGGAGAAGATCCCGTAGTCGCTGAATTTCCACATTAATTTGGTCACGTCGCTGTTTCGATGCACCTCGTGTTGACCTGCAATTTTCAAACTATCGTCACCATGTAATAATCCACGACTCGTCCGTCATCTGCGTGTACAGTTCATTTCGCAAACTTGGTTGTGTTGACCTTTCATATTGGCGATCTGTGACGTAAACTATTTACTATGTTAATTTCTGCGAATTTTGTTTGTCCAACCAAGTGAGTCGAACGGTCATCGAAAGGAGGAGACACATGTGGCAATAAGGATTCTCTTCCATAGTATCATAACGTTTAAATTATTCAGTTATGAAGTTATATGTATATAGTTCTCTTGAAATACTTCCTTTTTATTTTAATGAATTATTGAATAAATCTATTTTAAACCAAACTCTTTAACAGTATTTTAAAATTTAATTCGATATAGACATAGGAATACTGTATGATCGTGTGTTTGTTTTTCTACAGTGATAGTCTATTTGTTCTTTTAGGACAAGAAGAGAAAGGCGCTGCGACGCTGAAGTGACCAGAGGGTCGCACAAACAGTAGTGGACACGGATGTTCGGATCAAATAAGTGACAGGATAATTAGGTTACGAACAGTTACCGGATCTTAAAGTTACGGAAGAAACTATCTCTAGTAAAGAATTAAATATAAAAACAATATAAATAAATAGTACAAGTGAATTATCTATTAAAGCAATAGTATTCAAGAGCTACAATATATCATCTAAGTGCAATTTTAAATTTTTTCCATATTAATGAGTTAAATAATCAACGATGACGTTGTCGATTACCCTTAAATCTCATAAATTTATCGCGGTACCTAGAATTTACATTTGTAATTATTTCCCATCTAAGTAGTAGTTAATTAAATGTAACAGTAATAAATCAACAGCAAAATGCTTTTACTAAGTAATTTCAGTAATTGGAAAAATAGAAAATTGAGACAAAATATTTTTTCCTTAATTTATGATCTAAAACAAACGTTAGTCTCTCAGTAACACAGCCGATCTGTTATCCTTCAAAAAAATAGCCTAAGTCTTACTTTAAATAATAATATTAGACTCTTGCTTTAATGTTGTTAGAATGCTCAAAGGAAGAGTTACGATTGTAATCTGCAATAGGATCCACGTATATGACATACCTTTGAGGCAAATGCGTTTGAGGAACCTGAGGAGCAGAACAATCAGGAACAGGCCCGGAAAAGGATCCGGAAGGCAATTGTATAGCAGTACTCATGAGAGCAGACCGCTCACTGAGGGGATTCCAACGGTCGTGAGGTCACGCCCCGACGCTACGTCATACACGGACACCCGCTACATCACACGAACTGTTTGCCTCTTTCGTGGGAATAGAGAAAGACTACGGTGGAAATGGAGGTAGAGACAGTATCCAAAAGACTACAGTAAGATCCCAGAAATCTTCGATACTTATAGGAAGACTATACTTCAAATACGTTGCTATTTAAGTATGAACAATGTTTGTAAAAATTGGAAATGATACATTCGTATTACATCTTAGAAATAAGTTATTGATAAAAGTACATTATGTTAATTTATCTCTGTATGTATTTAGAATAAGGAAAATTAGAGTTGAATAAATGCAGTCATCGCTGAGCCTGCTAGAACTCACAGAGTCATTGGATCAATTATAATATACTTTTAAAATAATCAGGATTACTATTATACTTAAATGTAATCACATTGTTTTACCAAAATACGAAACATCTTGATGAGTGAGATTTTCATGAAACTGTTAGAATCCAGCCAAAATCTTCACGCTCAGCAAAGGAGACTTCCTTTTGTGACGCAATACGTGAATAAACAAACAACACAAACAGACGGTAGAAGTTCGTTATTGACAGATGCGAGAAGTTGAGGCGTGTTGATCTTGCGAAATATGTCTCCTGCTCAGAACATGCACTTTGTAAAAGAAAAATAAAGCTTGAAACAGATTAATAACATTTTCAAACACTAAGAAATTAGAAAACACATTTTTTCCACGATCCGTTCTCTAAGTGTTCGAGCGACTTATGTCAATCAAATTTATTTACACAAATAAAGATATTATTGTGCACGCTGTCTATTAAATAAAGAAATACAGAATTGATACGAAACTGCATGTAAGAGTTAAGGCGAAATTTGTTGAATATAATACTTGAGGTGTCCAAAATACAATTGGAAAACATTATTTCGCTTGTAATGTGGTGAGTAACCCTTGGAAGAGAACGAAAAGTTACTAAAATATCTACTACATCTTCGAAGATCTCATTATTAACTACATGTCTCAAAGTACTACAAATGGAAAAATGTAGCCTGGACTCACTGTACTGAAAACCGAAAGCATAGAAACATATTTATTTCTTTTCTTTAAAAATTACATATAAATTCCAAGTTATCCCTTTCCTAAGAATTAGTAGTATTAAACTTTAGATTGGTAACAAACCTAGCTATTAGATCAAATAAATTAATGATGGAATGAACTTCACAAAAAATTTAAATTACTCTCAGCTGTTTGAAATGTGACATATTCTTTAGAATTTAAAGCAAATTCAATCTCTCCATAATTTGAAAATAAATCTTTCAACATGTCAATACCCTTCAAATTTGTTGGTGGAGTTTTTAAAGATGATATAGTAGTTGTACATGATGTAATGGTAAAGTGTAACTACTTATAGTCTTCTAGCATAATATGTTCCGAAAAGTTAACAGATATACAAATTCACGTATTCTTCATTTTTACATTCCCTTGAACTTAGAAAGCAACTTTTAAATTTCAGAAGTACTCTTTCCTGTTACTGTCTGACCTTCTAGGACACTAGACTCTCGTTGTGTCAGGTTAAGAAATATTACATTTGAAATAAGGAAACATCATTTTAAAATGACAACTGAAATATTTTTAAAGTACTTCTATGATTTGATTTTGTAAAATACAAATGATTTTGTTAATGCGTTTTTATTTTTAACATTTTCAATAAAAACTTTGGCAACGCACTTGTTTCCACTACTTCCATATTTACGTATAGCATAGTTGTTTTCGAAGATAGCAATTAAAAGTAAGGCAAAAAAATATTCTAATTAAAAACAGCCAATTCCACATGAACTAATTATACTTCTCCTATAGAATACACGAAAAAGTGACAGTAAATTTTCACCGTACCCTTCTAAATAATCACATAAATGTCTCCAGTAAAAGGTATTTTAATTAACAACTTATTACGAAATGTAGACATCTGTCTTAAAACACTATATCAATAAAGAAACAAAAATTAACAACTCATCCACAACAATGTAAGCCTTAGATAAGCAAAACTACACTATCCAAGATAAGTAATACGCAAACAAAAAAAATAATAAAGATAACTTCCCCACCAACAATTCATAAGTGTCATCAATATACCCAATTTTTAAGTTTTATTAGCTAGCTATCAACACCGTCCCCTAGAATGCTTTTTGGCTTCTCTGAGAATTTGCTTTGTTTAAACTATNATCTCCATCTTCTGAAGATAATTGACGATATTATTGAAAAACAAGAAATCAAGAAAGACGCTAGAAACTACCTTTGCCCTCTCTTCTTCATCCGACGTTTTGCAGCCCTGATTAAATACGGGTCCAATCATGGAAATGGTCATAAAGCCAACTGTTGGATACATACAGCAGTAGGCCTCTTTCAACTAAAAAAAACAAATTTCCAGTAGAACTCACTTTTCCAAGCAATTACCTGCTCTAGGGTGAACGGCATGCTCGCTCCGTCAATTTCACACTTCAGAAACTCGTAATATTCTCCAAGCAGCTCTTCCCAATGTTCTCTCCGATCCTTTCCGCTCAGACAAGAACTTAACAATTGACAAAGATCGAACGCAGGGCATCCTAGTTGGAAGGCCTGGTCAGGTGAAATAGTTGAGTAGCATATCACTACCGTTTTAAGAACACTGTGGTCTTGCTTCAGTTTTGTTGGTTTCTGTCTCTACCGGACAAAGCCAGAACAACTGGATGATAAAAGAACGTGAATAAGATGCATGTATCACCTGGAAGTCAATGAGCGCAGCCAGAGAGTAATTGTCACCCTCTCCTTTTCGCCAGAGCAGGTTCATCGACCAAAGATCACCATGGCAAAGCACCCGAGTTATTCCTGTAAGAAAAATTTTATCGATCGGACAAAGGTTGCTTCAAAAAAAATGTGCACACTGGCCAAGTCGATCGGGAAGGTCGTCTATTGCATCAGGATCCATAATATTAGTA
>JAJAVP010000073.1:409266-424444 GCA_020740425.3 Heterorhabditis indica
GTTTCGACCCTCACCTTCATAACGAATCGTTTCGGAAGATGACCATCTGAACACTGCCAGTCGGGCTCAACGAGACAAATCCGAGACAAAAAGCCCTATGTGAAGAAAGAATCTATCGTGACATGTCCCCACAAATTAATTTACACTTATCACCACTTCGATCGCTTACATTTCCTTCTCCGATGTTTGTGATTTTCTTGTTCGGTCCAAAAGTAGTTGTTGTACCGAGCGCTTTCTGCATTTCCTCCTCAATGTCGCTCCAAGTAACATGGGTTCCGAGTACTCCATCAGCGGGAGTGCACAGATTCTTCGTCATTGTGGCAATTCTGGAAAGATGTAAATCACTTAAAAACTAAACCAGACAAATAACGGTTGTCAGGGTCGAAGCTTTGTGGCAAATATAGTTCTGAAAAATACTTCTTGATACGTGTTAGGCAGTTATTTTTTACTCATATGGAGCATTTGATAAGATAAAACCTACACCACCCGCTCTTCTCTCTTGTTCAACTTACAGTGTGGTGAACAGAGAAGAGTTGGGTGGGAAAGAACAGGAAATAAACGAACTGTGAGGTTCATAGGAGAGAAGAGCGCTTTAAACGGTCGCTTAAGAACTTGGCCGCCCCTCTACACAATATTGCGCAATATTGCGCCTACAATTGACGGATGGTGCCTCTGTTTGGGAACCGTGGTTCCGTTGCGTCTCTAATGTGCTCAGTTAAGGTGCTACATTTGCTGATAGATGTGGTCTTTCGTTATGTCTGTGTGAGTTGTTTCGAAACTGTAGCTGTAAGCTATTTTTGCTTGAGTTCATCTTTAAGCAGAATATCTAGCATATTTATCCAGCTGGTGCTGACGAACCAATTTATTGATCGAGTGCAACACCGACGTTTGGCGCTGGACGTACTCGCACTCTGATGCTGTGAAACGCGTGGACGACGGTTTCATGTGTCAGTTTCAGACTTGGATTCCACCGTTGCTAGGCGACAAAAGTGAAACTTTCACAGGATCCACTTTAAAGTCAACTTGTTACACGTGACTTGTCAACGACCCGGTGGAACTACAGCAATGACTTTCCGCTGCCGATGACATTAGGTTATCACAGTAGTACCACTTTATGACAATTACAGCATTACATAGCTTATGGAGCGTTTCAAACTTCTGTTAAACGAACTCTCAGATGTAATCAACTTTTATTCGAGTCCTACTTTTGGAATATGAGCACAGAAAACAATAGTTTGTCTATCTCATTTTAAATTCGGAAGCTTAGAACAACAACTCAACAGACGACAAATAAAGCCCTAAAATGTATAAAAGTCAAAAACTGACAGTTCTGCATTTAAAAATACACTAACTATTTTGTCCTTTCTCTTAATGTTATTTTAAATATTCGAAATTGGTACGGTAGAAATCAAAGTCATCGTAGAAATTNTAAACACTCACACGCGACTTAAAAGAGCATCAAAGGTCACGTAACAACAGTTGGGGAAAGTGTCATTGCCTACAGTATAACGCGAAGAACACAGCCACAGATAGTTGGCAAAATGAACTGATGTGTGCACTCAAATCGAACAAAACTATACTAAAGTTGCACGTTATTCATGGTATCGAAATAGGCGTCAGGTCACATAGGAGTTACAACCACGTAATTCTTGGATTCGCAACTTCATCGTTTAAAACGGCGCAAAATTCCCTTCGAATAGGGCGCATCGATTTCGGAAGAGGCGGTCCGCAAGGACCCAAAGTAAAGCAAGCATCATCGCTCCAAAAACCATATTGCAAAACTCATCATTCTAACGTCGCTAAACAATGTCAGAAACAAGCCAATACATATTTTATTTCCGGTCAATTTACAACAAGATATGGCAATGATATTGAACGGTCGTCATCACATTTCTTGGCAATAATAAACTTTATTCAACACTGATTCACAACGGTATGGCACTGCTGATCGAGTCGTTCCCTACAGTGCAAACACTCGAATAAAACATGGAGGAAACATGGGCTAACAATCTGAGTTCATACCATCACAAAACAAAGTAGTGTGGGAAACAGAAACATCGTCTCTCCCGTGCATGGCCCTTCGTGAAGTGCGACATGTGGGAACAGTAATAAAGGTGTTAACAAGCACAGTACTAGAAATAGGAATAGCCGCCGAGGCTACAGAACTAAGACTTTTTCCGTAAATGTCGTCCAAAGTGGCACACAAGCTCAGTGTCATATTATTTCACAGTCCAGTGCGGTAACATTCGAAAGGAGAACAAACAGGAAGGACAAAAATCAAGGAGTCTACAACCTAAACCAGTAAAGAGTGGTACGCATGGACACTGAACACGAGGGGGACAAACCAGTGAATAAGCCTGAATAAAACAACTGTGGCGGAAACAAACTGACCAAAACAGAAATCGGATGAGTGAAACAAGTGCCCTAAAATAGTTAGAGACAGCAGGCCCATGAAGAACTAACACACTGGTAATAAGCATTCTGAGCGATGAATCACATAATGACCTTCATTACCGAAGAGAGTTCAATGTGACATTAGCCACCACTTTCCAGGAGGGCAAGACGCTGTCACATGTGCGTGAGGTGTAAAAACGCGACGAGAAAATCAATGGAGAGGCGTGTCATACACAAACCCCTTTAACAGCGAAACTATGATGGAAAACGGAGACATATGAGACGACGATCGGGGAGAACAGCAGCGAAAATCGATGAAGGGTCTAATACTTCCACTCATCAGGCATTAGCAGGAACAAATTGACAAGTGCACGTATCGACAGCGCATTCCGTAGCAGCTCATCGAGCCGTGGTAGCTCACCATCCCATCATCTAAATGTGTCACAACAAGCGAGATGACATAGTAGGCTATGATGAAATGCCAGCTAGTGATAACTTGGACACGCGTAGTGGTAATCCAAATACACAGCAATAAAATCGATATTCATCGCAACTATCAGATTTTCATTTTAAACAGCAATTTTTAGCGGAAATCGCATCCTCGTCATGCTCGATTAAATTAAATTAGCATAACAACTCACATAAATCTGAATCTAATTAGACAGCCAATAATCGACAGTTCAATAATTAAAAGCACCACGACAACGATCTACACGGACATTATTTATCGATCAAGTTTACCGATTACAACGAGCAATTTTCAAATGAATATAGTTGTGGAATTTAGAAATTACTAAAAATAAGCGGCCTGGTCGCTAAATAATCAAAATGAGAGGGGCAGCGAGGTCGCCCGATCAATAAATGGCCGGCGATTGCGGCTACTGACCGATGCCACTTTACAATAGGCACTCACCCCATATTGGAGGTTACCGATAGACCTCTGGGAATAGTGGGACTTTGAGCGGATATGCCAAACTCATAGAACTTTGCGATTCACGGACGGACCACCTAGCTTGTCGGGATCCTAGCTGTGTCGCTCTCATTTCTCGCAAATTCTATGTGGATCGTCTGGAAATTCCAGAGCAGTTAAGAAACGCAACTGAAAAGGAGAGCAGAAGAACATCAGCATACAGGTCTTTGCTGCCTGGGAACGAGCATATTTCCGCGTAACCTTTGTCCTGATGCAGTTTTACAATAGTACTTTCCTGTCAACCACTCGGCCCTTTCCCGCTTATTACGACGTTTTAACGGTTGTTAGGGTCGAAGCTTTGTGGCAAATATAGTTCTAAAACGCTTCCCGGTACGTGTTAGGCAGTTATTTTTTAATCATATGGAGCATCTGATAAGATAAAACCTACACCACCCGCTCTTCTCTCTTGTTCAACTTACAGTGTGGTGAAGTCTCTTCTCAACCCACCCTTTCTTGTGGAAATAAACGAACTGTGAGGTTCATAGGAGAGAAGAGCGCTTTAAACGGTCGCTTAAGATTGTCGCCGCCTATTTGCACAACATTGCGCAATATTGCGACTACAATTGACGGGTGTAACTGCCTCGGCTGTGGTAGCAATTCATTTTTACGTTACTATAGTTTTATTTTTCGCATTATCTTTTGCTTAATTGTTACTAATTTATACAAAAATTTTAGTTCCTATTATTATATTATAATGTACGTAATTTTATTTTCATTACCCAGAAATGTAAGACTTCTTAAAAAAAATTTAGGTGTGTATGAGACATTATTCAGCAAACTATGTCATTGAAATGTTTTACTTATTTTAGTACAAAGGATATTTTTTTCCTATCAATTTAGGGACTATATGTTTAAGAATATTCATAATTCTCACTCGTTTAGATTGTTGCTGAATTAACTAATCTACTATTCTTTATCGTGTTTACAATTGTTTTCAACGTTATCCTTTGTTGTATTCGTCTCAGTACTTTCATTTATGAAACAATTTGAAGATAAGTTTAGGATAAAGAGAATCAAATAATTTAGCGAACGCCGGACGGAATGCTTCGATGACATCCCAGTTTCCGTGAAATATGCTGACTAACAGCTGCATTAAGCCTAAGCATTTATTTGAAGAGACCTATGTAATCAACTCACCTCTTTTATTAGTCACATCCCTTCACATTCCCGCTTTACTGTTTTTCGCCAGTCATGTCTTCCATAACGCGTTTAGTTTGCCTCATATAATAGTATCTTATTATATAGTCGTCGACAACCATTAGTGTCATATAAGGGAAACTAGAAGTTTCTGATTTTATGAGATAAAATAATACTTTCATATTAACTAATAGTATTATTTCAAACACTTATATTAATCCGGAAGTTCACTTGGATAAGTTTATCGGGTTAATTCGATCAACTGGATTGAAAAAGCCTTGTCAACGCCGTTGAAATCCATAATGAACATTCTCCAATACGCAATTTGTAGGCTTAAGCAAAAATAAGAAAATAAAATTATCTTTTCAGTTCCTAGTAGGATAAGTTCTTCTACATTATCCATCAAAACTTTATTTTTATTGATAACTACTGCGCAAACAACTACGCAAAACGAGAGCACCACATGACTGTTTATCTCTGGAATCGCAGGTTTCTCGAGAATTGTGAGAAAAGTTCTAAAAACAGCTAGCATGGTATTCATGGTATATCTAATAAAATTTTTGATATCGGTTATTTAGTTCTATAATTCATTTTACTTAAATTATTGATTCTTTGTATAATTTAGTTTCATTGTAATCTATTTTTGACCGAATTGCGTCATCAATATAGTCTTTCTCAATTTTTAATATTATATACTTACGTTCTATGTTTATTATCTTTTTGTGGTTTCACATTTGTATATTTACTTGTTTTTCAGGAAATAAGATCAATACGATGTTTGGCGATACAGTAACATTACTTAATACTGTATTTAATTTTCAGTATCTATAAAATACAAAAATACGATACTAGTGTGATTACTTATGTGAAATACATTGCAATTATAATGAAATGTCTTTTTGCAAAAATACAAAACAAGTTTGAAAAACGTATAACTTGAAATATCTTCATTTACCAACAACTATGTGCATCTTGATACAAAGTAGATTGGTGAATTGAGTTAGCAGATGGCTCCTAAGAATGTCTTGAAAATTTAATATTTTTTATTAACTTTATGCTGTTAAAAATTACTAGAGAAAAAATCTAGAACACTGTTAATGTCCTTGTAACTAACTTTAATGCTCTTGGGCCTTCTTCGAATATATGTTGTCGGTGACATTATTTACTTGGCATGAATACGATAGCATAATATAGTCTCCGGAAATTGAAGAGGCAGGTCTTCTAGCGAAGAGAAGTTCCACAAGAGGGTTATTAGACGTGGCCAACGATACGTTGTATGGTAGTTGAAGACTACTCATATGATATTTCTGCGTCTGGCTTTACAAGGTACACTATCACAACCTTGGTGCTCTTTAAGCGTTTCAACAGTAGAACGAATGTAAACAAAGATTAGTCAAAATAAATCTACCGGAACCGAATGACTACTAGAAACCAGAGTAGAGGTGCGATAAAATGGTATACATACATTGCTTGTTGAAACGAAAACAGTTCTTTTCGCTTTATAGATCAGTTCCTTTTTCGTAGGTGCGGTTAGTTCTCTTTTGATTTATTCAATTCTTTCATTTTAAGAGTCCATAATTTGTTTGCTTTCGCACACACCTCGTCATATTTTTTTGTTTCGTATTAAAGCCTCCTTTATTGCGTCAGTTGTTTAAACCTTGATGTAACTGTTCAGTCTTATTTTCTCCGTGTAAAATTTCAGACAACTATTATTGATAATTAACTTTATTTCTGGGTTGTATACACAGATCATAGCAGAAAAATTATTATTTTTCTATGTTCTAGTATTAAAAACTTTTCGAAAATTTACCTTCACCTATGATTTCTAGTACAAATTATTACCAACTCGTGTTTCATGTAGTTAAACTTAGAAGAGACACTTATCAACTAGGTGAGTGATGATCCAGCAAGTCATCAACAATAGTTTTGCCTATGGTGGTTGAAAAATATGTACACGGCAAATCAAGTGCACTACGTACTAGTTTTATTTGATTAGTTACCTTTACAAGTCCAGTTTCTTCGGTAGGCACCTACATACTTGCAACTAAAATCTACTATATGTATGACTTGGTGAAATGTGGGTTGATTAGATAATGTTTATCTGATAAATAGTTGGATAGATGTTGCTGAATATTCTCTACAGTTCTGAAAAATATTGCATATCCGGCGCAAATAAAGTTTGTATAGTTATTTTATGATTTTTTAACTTATCTCTGGATAGCTTCATTGAACTACTGAGTGGAGGGCCACTTAAAATGGCCTGGCAAAACGACCACCTATCGATTCTCTTTTTCGATGAAAGAGAGCCATATACATTTTTCTTTAATTAAACATTTTAAACTAAGTATTGGTAGATTTTAGTCGCAAGTTGCTATATATTTGCAATTTTTTTAGTTATAGTCATCTCGAATAGAAATAAGGGTACTTGTTTATTTAATTATAACAACTACTGGGTGGATCACACAATTCAATCAGCGATCTGGTTGTTTGATTCTTTGTATGAATAATTAGTTGTTTTAATTCCATGTTTAGCTTGGTACCTCCTAGACTAGTGTTCGTGCCAAATATTGGTTTTTTTTCTCTTTTATTAGCTTCTTCGCCAATATCTCATGCGAGTCACAGCAGACATAGGATTATAATCGATTCTTAGCGGTCACCGCCAACACCATACAATTGTCTCCACTATTTTCCTGTTAATTTTTCATGAGCATTATGAATTATATTCTAATTACTTTAGTCACCGATGGCTATTCCCTCCACGATTTACTCTTGTTATCGACAGCACGCAATATGATATTAACTTTTGTTCCGTTAGATCTATATAGCAACTAACAAATTTAATTCTCGTCGGCCTATATATAATATTTTACTGCATGTATTTACGTTTTCATCTCTAAACTGGCTTTCATTCGCCACTTTAGAAGTCTAGTTCTTTTGTCAATGCTATTTGTCGCCTTTATTACGCGTCAGTGAGAGTTCTCTGGTTTTTCAACCGTATAAACTGAGTACAAAATAGGTTGTGTTATTAAAGAATTAATCTCTATCTAGACCTGTACAAACAATATTAAACCTTTGGCACACCCATTGTATAAGCGCAGAACATTAGTTTGCAATCCTAATTCTATTCTCAAGTTTTCACTTTCTGACTTCTAGAGTGGATTAAGCTCACTGCATTTCTGTCCCAATCACTGTCAAAATAGTTTTTATAAGAACATTAGTTAGCCACCTGTATTTTACATCTAAAAACCTTTCTTCTTTCAGATTTTACAATGTTGCCTGCTTCGGAGATTCCGCTGCTATTGAAAAGATCACATATTGTCTCTGGATATCGTCCATTACATCAACCTCGCCAGTACTACTATAAATCAGCATTCTGCTCACACAATGAAGTGGTTAGTTCTGTTGTTTCTTCTAAATATAAATTCCAAATGCCCAATTTCAGATAAATGTATGGAGCCACTTCGTTCCTGCCATCTGTCTAATGTTGTTTTATGTTAGGCCTGAATTGAGCAATGAACCTCGACTGCCGGTCCTTATTTTGCATACTGGAATTGCTGTTCTTTTTTTTGCATCGGCTTTTGCTCATCTTTTGGTTAGAAATCTAAAGGCTATAATATAATTTTATTTATCAAAAGAAAACAAGAGAGATAAAGGGAGATTGAAAGAAAGTATTTTATATTAATTATTGCTATTAATGGGATTTAAAAGAATGTTATAAAACATAAGCTTTAATAAAAGACACTTTAAATTTCAACCCGAAAACTGCAGCATTCACGATCACTGCTCGATCACATCTTTTGGTTTCTGATAGATTTCGCAGGTATCGCTATTTTCGGCGTTTCCATTGGATTGCAACGCTATAGTTGCAGTGATCATATGGGACTTCTAGAAAAGATTGTAGGTCCATCATAGCTTATTTAATACCTCCATTCTACTTAATTTCTAAAATATGTCCCCGTCTCTACCAATTTTATTGCCTTATTATAGATATATCTTCCTCTCCTCCTTGTTATCGTCCTTGGTCTTCAATTCTGTTCTACATGCTATCTTTTCGTTAGCAAACCACACTGGCCACGACGACTTGAGTTACGAATGGCAACTTGCCTGCTTCTAGCTCTTTGGCTTTATGTTCCTCTCATATATAGATATTTGGTGAGTGGCTGTTATGACTACAGAAATAATTACTATAAAATTATTTCTAGGTTTGCGCAAAACATCCGATTCGTATTTTAGCTAGCAATTTTTAACAACAGAAAAAAGTGCCCTAATATTTTAAGCGAATTTTTGCACTGAAGTACTGGGCTGAGAAAAATATTTTTTTAAATATTATATTAAATTATAGAAGTAAATATTCCGAAAAAAAACTAGAGTATTTGTTACTATAAAATGTTTAGTATTTATATAGAGTACTTCGTTATCCGATCCTTCTTTGCATCTGCATACTCGAGCATTTCACTGGTTATTAGTTAGCGGAATATTCATGGGAGCGAACGTCCCCGAAAGGTTCGCTCCTGGGAAATTCGACATTTTTGGATATGGACACCAGGTGACTGCTCTAAAAATTGCAAAGTGTGTAAGAGTATGAAGGTAAATAGAAAAATTTAGTTTTACTGTTGTTTCTACTCAGCTGTTCCACTTTTGTATTATTATGATGGCGTGGAATTTGTGCGACGCAGCGCACATCGACTGCACGAGCACTTCAACTACGTCGGACAGCAAAGCCATAGCATCTGCCTTCTTCCTAACGTGTACATTCGTCACCTGTACTGTGTATCACCTCAATTCCAAAGCAAAGAGAATGAAATATGAATAGACGAACAGTTATAGCTTAGCAATTTTATAGGCTTAGGTGTAAGGTGAGTAGGGTATTTGCAATACGGTTCTGTTATTTGTATTTTAAAATTTAGCAATGCATTTTTGTTATGCTTTAAATAATTTTTATATCTGAAAGGTGCGTTTTAGAGAATAATTAAATTAGTAGTCGTAAATAGTGAAGGATTATTATTGTTGTTTTATAATCCAGATTTAGCTAATTATGATCTCATTGTATTCTCTAGATTATTCAAAGTAGTATATAATCAATAATAAATTAATCACAGTATCCTTACCCGATTAAAAAATACATAAACTGGAGTAAGCTCGAGATGTGCAACTCCCTCAGTTGATAGATTGCTCCCTCATACTCCCATTAGCTCTTAATGTGTAATCGACCACTGCACGATCAGAGATTGAAATTTGCTTTGCCAGCCTCAGTACTCGGTTGGCCCCTTCTTTTAATGCTATTTCTCTTTTCCCGTATTACACACTTTGTCTCAAATTCTGCTTATTTTACTCTTACAGACCCTGCACATAAATTTTAAAAAAATATAGGCTTCATAAATATAAAAGAACAAGTTATCCTATTTAAGTCACTTCCAACATGACAAAGAGAAAGATAATTGGATGTATTGTTTTTCAATCATGTATATTCATTTCGTTAAACCTAATAATATCTTACAATTTTCCTATTAATTTATCTACGTCGTACTTTAAAATTTTCTTTGTCTAGCAGTTCGTTGTAGGATCAAGAAACTATTAATAAACCGCTCTTAGCACTAAGATAACAATGTTTCTGTTAGCACGGACGACTATTCAATATAATATAGAGTATCTATAGTAATGGGAAGGACGACAACATCCTAAAATTGTTATTATATTCCTCAAGACGAGTTAAGGATGAGTCATTTATTAACAACGATTTAATATTTGTTTCGTTTTTCCACTATAACCACTGGGGTATTCGAGTTAACGGAACAGTGGGTTTTTTCACTTTTTTAACAGAACTAAAAGGCTTAGTGGTACTGGACGTGGTTTCTGATTGCGTCTCATTAACAACGGTTGTGAAGTTTGTTTGGTGCCGCTTTGAATGTGTCTTTAGGACACAATATATATCCATCTACTGAATATCCCCACTGACCATTCTTCCAAATGTTCATTTTTTTTAGTGATTTTTGTTCATGTTGCTGTTTAGCAAGTGGATGATGTTGACTTTGTACGCTCATAAGTGCGGGTGACAATTGATCGTCTTTCTCGTTTACATTTTTGAAATATTCGGCTCTTACTGAGTGTACAAACAGATAATTTGCGACTTAGTGAAATTTGACGATGGCATATGCGTATATAGCTGAGAACATCCTATAACAAATGTTGTAGTTTGAGATATTTTATTATTTTATTCTAATTCTTTTATCAGAAATTATGGTAGACTTATTTTCTAGAGTAATTCAGTTAACTTGCATATATTAATACCAAAAACCACTAATAAACATTTTAATTATATACATTTTTTGGCTTTTTTTAAACTGGAAAGTGTGATTGGTTATAGCGTTGTTCTTCTTTCTAATATTATTTATCTAATGTTGTATTCCCAGGTCATGATTAATTAACACTACTTGAACGTAAGCGAAGAACAATTTTAGAATGTTGTGGCCACCACCGTATGGTTTTTGTTGGCTTCAGAACTTCTGTTAGTACATCTCATAAATTAGAGCATTGAATTGTTTTGCGCGGCATTGTATTGTCCGATAAGTGAGGGATTTAGTGGGAGATTTGTAGTCGTCTGAACTCCATTTCTTCTCGTAGAGAAATGGAGATTTCAGTGGCTATAATTCATTACAGACTCTCATTGCTCTCCATACTATTATTACTTTATGTTATCCAATGAACATCTGCAGTCCGGTTTTCCGTACCTGCTACTAAATTTTATTAATTCAACTTTATTAATCCTTTCCAATTGGTATAAGGCGGATTGTCACAATATTTATGATAGTGACACATGGGAATACTGCTAATATATTCCAGTCAAATCCCATACGTAGCAGACGGAGACTGGCCAAGGAGGGAATCTAGGCAAAATGGTAGCTAATTTACATATTTGTGCCTAGCGAGGAGAATTTTTCAGTTAGTTCTCCAATGAGCAACATGCTGAATATCTCATCGTTGAATGTCTTCCATTTTTTGTCTTGTTTTTGCGAATTGCCTTAGTATGGACAATGGCTCTCCCTCCAGTTATTCCTATCGCAATGTTATTCATTCAGTTTGCTCACATACACGAATTAGGGACCAATGTTTGTGCAGCGCATAATTCTGTTCTCTTCGCAGTTTTCTTCGACTAATCTTCTCATTAGATTGTATACATACATTTCCCTCAAATACAGATAAAGACTGCCCACGTTCTTTTTCGTTTTTGGCGTTTTCCCAATTCTCCAGTCATATCCTCTCTCTTAACAACCCTTTCGCTTACCCTTGGCTATTTCTTATCATTCATGGTAGTTTTTCTCTCTTTTACTTCTCCCTCTTCGTTTATTCGCACATGCAAATAAGTATGCATGCATGTATCCATTTATTTTCCTATCTATCTCTTTATCCACCTGTCTATTTATGCATTTATTCGTCTATCTATTTATGTCAACCATCTTACTCCTTCCGTTTGCTACTCGTTCTATCCTTTTTATGTGCATATTATTCTAAAACATTACAAGTGATTAGTTTGTTATTTTAGAAATATTAAAGTATGCAATTTTCAATACAGTGCAATTAGATTAGTCATTGTATTGTATTTTCACTTGTAGCTGAAATTTCCAGTCTAAGGTCGCTGATCTGAATAATAATTAAGCCGCTATTGTGAATGTAATATAAATGTTTTAAGCAAAATAAAAATACTGCCTTTAAACATTTCTACACTCGTTGCAAAAAAGTTCAGTAGGTCTAGATTTGGGGTGATTTTCACATGTATATCTAAGCGGAACTCCTAGTATAAACATGCATATTCAGGATTCTTTATTAGCACATCAAGACATCGATAAAAAGGGCAGCCTTGTTTGCAACAAGAGTCGGCAAAACATGCTTATGATAATATTCAAATCATAACCCTAGAGATAAATTCCTCAAATAGCTACAAGCTTGGTAGAACTTGTCCTCACATAACTTCGATGGTATAGTTTCCCTCGTCAAAAGAGGAGTAACGGCTCCGCGAATAACCCAGACGTCATGTGAACAGAACGTTTCGTAGTGTCATCGAAGGTTTTTGTAACTGAGTTTACTGCTTCCAAGCTAATATTCAAACGGCAAACACGTCCATTACAGTAGTAACTAATAAAAATTGTGAAATTACTACAAGGTTAATAACAGGTTCCATATATATTTTGCTTCTTTTTCTTTATTAAGATAGAATGGGATCTAAGTAAAATAAGATAAAATTATTCAAATAGCTCTTTCCAATGATTTTCTGAGAGTCACTAGTTGTCTATAGCTTTATCCTGATTATATTATTAGATAACCGTTTTACGTAATACTGATATTTATGTTGTTTTTATGGCGTTCACCTTTAGCCATATGTATTTTTCTAGACATTCGAACATTTTTCTAGGCGTCCATGTTTCATTGATTCGTTATTGCTGTTTCAAAAACTTGTTATTTTCCGTACAGTTCACAAATTAAATCACGAAATCATGTAGGCTTGCAGCGGTATCTATCCTTTTTTGATTACATGTTAACGGTATGATAGTATTTCTAATATATATTTCTTTTGATTAAATTATAAAGTTTCTAGATGTCTATGTCGTGTTCTCGAAGCCTCGCTGATATACGAGCTGTACAGGTGAATATTTTTGCTCGGTAACAGGTGGTATTGTGGACAAATGACAATAGTAAATGTTGCGGAGACGAAATACATAGTTTTATTGGCAGGCTGATAACCTCGATCGACTACGATCAACGCTTCAAGGAATGAATCTAAAGGATGTGGTTCCTATATTGGTAGCTAGAAATGTCCTCAGATCTTACGAAATGGGAGCAGTTTACGCTAAGGTATTATTGGAAAGTACAATATCTAATAGCATGCTAACTATATCCTAAGCTTTTTCTCTAAGAGAAATTGGTTCGATATAATGATTTCTCATGTTCATTATTTTAACATAAGATCTCATTTTGTAGGAGATCGTCCAAAGAGCAATGCTTTAAAACGACATTGTGAGAGAGCATTAAGGGCGTAATGTTCAATTCGACTGCATTTAAAATTACGCATAGAGACTGAAATTTTAAAGAAAGAAGTTCTAGAATGAGTTCACCTTACGCTGACTGAAGTTGACTGAATAAAAAGTATATTTATATCTGTACATGGTTTGGATAATTATTCTATTTGTATTCAGGGTTCAACAGAAGCTCAAGTTGATGCGTTGATTGATTTATTGAAAACGAAGAATAACTGGGTTGGTCCAATGACTGATGCCCTTATAAGGAACGGACAGGTAGAAGTTAAAACAACAAAATAAACAACATTGGTAAAAAAAATAGGATATAGGACAAAAATAGGAATATTAGTATCGCAGGTACCCATTGCTAAACTGCTTCTCCAGATGCAACAGACAAGCTCTGCATAAGAAAAACTGGAAGAATTAACCAACGTTTCCACCGCAATTGTTCCTCAATAAATGTGTTTAGTAAATTATTTATTTCATTATATCTAAAACAATCTGCTGTTTACCATTATAATGCCATGTTTTTTCGCGGTATTAATTAAGCTTAAAATAGTTGGACACAATAAGTTATACTAAGAGAAAGATTACGTAAGTTAGATAAGGTGTTGATTCCTATCAAGTAATAATAATTTTTGATAATTACAACACAAATATGATTAAATTAGATACTTTCATTAGTCTAATTTTTTCTTCTATATATACAGCGGAATATATAAGAAACTGGTTTTCTGGCAAATTTATAAACATTCAAAACCAAGCACCATAAAGGAAACCATTTCCAATGAATTAGATATTATTGCCTCTCTTCAAGATGCCCAACTGAAGGCTATTTTTGATTGTTGAGATTTGTAAATATCACATCTGTAGAAGGAACACATTCCTTCCAAAAACTATTATATCTAGCAAATTTACTTAGATTTCCGTAGTACTAATGGCATCTAGATACTTAATCAAAATTATTTATGCCAAACTTCTGTCCTCCATGAACCAACCGATTAGGTGAACTAATTTCAAAGCGCAAAGGGCGTTGCATACGGGTCTAAGCTGTTGTTGATAGTTTGACTATTTACAACAATGCATGAAGGTCACCCTAGTTGCTTGGGAATCCTCATATATATATGTATCTAATCAAATTCTTAACTTATCCAAATACGTGTATACACAAAGATGGCCAAATTCTTAGGACACCACTGTCTAGGCGCAATACCTATTTCGCGAAGTACGCCGCTATGTTGAATCGAACGATACTAAGAATCAGACTAAACTTCCTATTTTACCCCACTTTTGTGCGTCTCAAATTGCTCTCCAGCTCGTGTTATTGGGTCTAAATGAGGGGTTCCTTAAATATGCTTTTGTAAATAACCAATACTAATAGCCAACTATATAAATATAAATTACATAGAGAATTTATTAAGACAGGTAAATGACCTCTAGAAAATTAATATCCCAATTCATTTAAAGTACCCTCGTACTTCGTTACCACTGTACAATGAATGAACAGAGCCAACATTCCCTATGCATTGAGAACTGAATAAATGGGAAACGTATTCCATTAATCAAAAATGCAGGTGAGAATTTCTACGATGACTTTGATTTCTACCGTACCAATTTCGAATATTTAAAATAACATTAAGAGAAAGGACAAAATAGTTAGTGTATT
>JAJAVP010000073.1:435528-449916 GCA_020740425.3 Heterorhabditis indica
CTTCGCGTTATACTGTAGGCAATGACACTTTCCCCAACTGTTGTTACGTGACCTTTGATGCTCTTTTAAGTCGCGTGTGAGTGTTTACTTTGTAGGTGATCCCCTCAGTCGCTCAGCTTACAACACGGCGGGCATTAGTTTTCTATGGCAGTATCACATATTCTTTCCACTACTATAATGTTTCATTCATTGTTAGTGTACCATATTTTAGGCTATTATACAGATGCAATTTTACGTTCTCCAGTGTGTTTATCTCATAACCTTATATAATAAATGTACTTTTATACGTTTCTTTCCTTATTGTAAGCATTTGGATTTGCAAATAGATCACTTCTTGCAGGCCGCGACGATGACGTACGGCGGTGGAGCCGGCCAGAACAACGGCGGGGATAGTTTCAACGCCGGGGGCGGCGGAGGGATGAATGATGAGGAATATGATGAAAATTCGTCCGCGCGCCTCTTCGAACGAAGTCGAATTAAGGCACTTGCAGGTAATTTCTTAAAATATCTTAGTTTTAGGGTTACAAATGTTTATGTTGTTTTCGGCATTGTTTGCTTAGTTGTTTAACCACTTTTATTGCTTTGATCGATTCATGGTAAAGCATGATTAAATTCAAACATTATTGATCCTGTTTTCTGTTGACTTTGCCCGACTAGTCCTTTTAGGACCTATAAATATAACTTGTTACCGGTACTAAATACTTAAAATAATATGTCAAACCTCTGCAGTTGTTTTAATAGATCGCACATATTTGATTGGCGCAAACGATGACTCAATGATACAGGCAGGTGTGAATAGCGGACTAGTTGACATGTCATTTAAGTGGGTGTTATTTTTAAATGAATTATATTCGATAAAAATCAGTTACTAGTGCGTTTAATTCTTAAATTGTTTAATAGTTGCATTTTAAACCTGGGAAAACCCCTCTTAAAAGTTCTGTCATTTTACTTAATTCTACACATTGAAGCATACTACTTTTACATGGACTGCTATTTGCTTTGAAATTGATTGAGGACGTCCGTGGTCCTCCACTCATTTGTTTATCGGCCAAGAATTAGCTGCGGCCATGTCACAGACAATCGTTATCTTAGCTCACTCACTATGTCTCATTCTGGCGAGTGGAAAAGCGTCGAAGTATAGTTGCGCTATTAATGAACCCACTGATATAGTTCAAGGCAATACATTTTTATTCGTTCATAGCTTTCCTTATAAATATTATTGTTGGTTTTACAATATACGAATTTCATTTGCGGTAGTTAAGAATTGAGAACATAGGTTTTATATTGATTCCAAATACTTATAGCATTTTAGTCAGTGGTTACTGCACTTTTTCGATAGGATTTTAATGAAATGTTTGTGTGAGGTCTCATTCTTACTGGTATGCCTTTTGTTGTGGACAGGTAATAATAATTCATGTTGATGATATTCAAAATGGTATGAGTGAGAGGCTTTTCGCTTTGCTAGATGAGAACCGGTAGTGACTGATGTGATTTACACACCCATCTAACTGTCGAATCGCTCTGCATTGATGGATGATGCTTTGCAATTTGGGCTGAATGATATATGGCATAAATTGGTTGAAAACGATACCTATTATGCGTTATCTGAATCTATCAGTTTATCAATTTTGAGGTAGAAAGTATCTGCAGAAGTAAATGATGTTTTATTTATAAGCGCATAGATTAAAATATCTAAACACCAGTTTCCAATTATGGTGATGAAACAATACTGATAACGTTATCGATTTGATTATAGAGTTATTATTGTGGCAGGTGTTTGCCATGTCCTCCCCAACTAAGCTTTTGTCTCAGTATGATTTGGTTGAAGATATTCAACTTGCATATGATTCTTCTGTAAGCTTTCATTCGGCTATGCTTACCGAACAAGGCTCTCCACTTAATATCAACGGCCTTATGTCTGGTAAAAATTTTCGCTATGAGAGTGGTTCTACTTCAAATGAAATATATTCTACTGATGCTGATCATGGTTCTGTGGATGCATTTGATAATAGTTTATCAAACAATCTCAGTGTAATTATCGGTACCGACACTGTAGAGCTATCCACTTCTAAGGTGGATGAGAAATTCGGCAAAAGCCTAAATAGTATTGATTTCAGAATTAGGGGTTTAAAAGGTTGTCTTTATATTTATATTTTTTATTTGTTTTTATCACTACCTAATTTTCAACGAATGCCATAACATATAGCCTGTTTTATTCATAATTTTTCCAGAGGAGCGTGAACACGTGCAGAAAAAGACATTTACGAAATGGGTAAATTCACATCTGGTTCGAGTCAGCTGCAAGATACAAGACTTATATATGGATATGAGGGACGGCAAAATGTTATTGAAACTTCTTGAAGTACTGTCTGGAGAACGCTTGGCAAGTTTCCTATAGTTGTGTATGTATTTCCATGTAGCTATTTTCATCTAGAAGCCGCTGTTCTTCACTCATTGGACAGTTAATTTTATTTAATATAAATTGTAGCTGTTAAATATGAAAGCTATTAACTTTTATGACTGTGAACATACATTAATAAATAGAAATAAATGGATTTTTTTTTTTCTGAAACGTATTACATTTTAGTATATCAAAATAAATGGATCTACCTTCTTTAAAGGTATAATATACGTGGATAATGTATATGACTAACTTATATTGCATCCCATAATATTAATTATCGTTCAGCCTAAACCAACAAGAGGCAAGATGCGTATTCACTGTCTTGAAAATGTGGACAAAGGGCTGCAGTTTCTGAAGGATCAACATGTGCATCTAGAAAATTTAGGATGTCATGACATTGTAGATGGTAATCAACGATTAACACTGGGACTTATCTGGACTATTATCCTTAGGTTTCAGGTGGGTAAGAACTCTATAAGGTTAATTTGTTCATGTAATAAAAAAGTCCATGGGGATTTTTTTTTACAGATACAAGATATCACTTTTGAAGATGCAGATAATCATGAAACACGGTCTGCTAAGGAGGCTCTTCTATTATGGTGTCAGATGAAAACAGCTGGCTATCCAAATGTTAATGTTAGAAATTTTACAACAAGGTTTGTAAAACGTAACTGAATATAATATATCAGTTCAAAAATGGGAATCAATAAGATTTGTGAATTTCTTTTCCTTTTCAGTTGGCGCGATGGATTGGCATTTAATGCATTGATACATAAGCACCGTCCTGATCTAATCGACTATGATAATCTACAGAAGTCAAATGCAGTTTACAATCTGCAAAATGCGTTTGACACAGCAGAACAACAGCTGGGACTCGCGAAATTTTTAGATGCTGAAGGTTTTCCTTTTTGTGATTTCACTAATACTTTTCCAGAACAAGGTTATTTTGAAATTATCATCAGATGTGAATGTGAGAGATCCTGATGAGAAGTCTATAATCACATATGTCGTCACCTATTATCACTATTTCAACAAGATGAAACAGGAAACTATTCAAGGAAAACGTATTGGAAAGGTGATTTCCTAGAAGAGGTTAAATAGGTGTGTTAGGTTACCACGTCAGCCACATCGTTGTGAACTATCTTAAAATTTTAAGGTCATTAATGAATTGATGGAGAATGAAAATATGATTAATAAATACGAAACAATTTCTTCCGACCTACTAGACTGGATTAAACAAACTATTCAAAAACTTAATGACAGGTATTTTCCATCAATCGTTTTCTTCATTTATCCATTTGATAGTACAAGTCGTCATTGGTTTTAGGACTTTCCATAATTCTCTTCATGGTGTTCAAGATCAGTTGACTGAGTTTAATGCCTATAGAACTCAGGAAAAGCCTCCTAAGTTAGTTTAAACCTTATATTTTTCATATAATGTTCAAAATAGTTTTGCAATTTATTTATCATTCATTTTAGATTCGAAGAAAAAGGAGAACTGGAAGTACTTCTTTTTACTTTGCAGTCTGCAATGCGCGCCAATAATCAAAGGCCGTTTGTTCCAAGAGAAGGGAAACTGATAGGAGATATCAATAGAGTTAGTTTTTATGGATGGCTAATGGGAAAAACATAAGGTTGGAAACATTATTTAGTGTTCTAGGCGTGGGAAGCACTTGAGAAGGCAGAACATGAGCGAGAACTTGCATTAAAAGAAGAGCTAATCAGACAGGAAAAGCTAGAACAACTAGCTGCTAGATTTAATAGAAAAGCAGATATGAGAGAAACGTGGCTAACAGAAAACCAAAGATTGGTTAGCCAGGATAACTTTGGATCAGATCTGGCGAGTGTTGAGGTGAGCAGTAGTTTCAGATAATATCATTTGAAGGTGAATTTAGTTTGGCATTTTATATATTTAAGGCTGCTACGAAGAAACATGAAGCCATTGAAACGGATATTTTTGCATATGAAGAAAGAGTACAAGCGGTGGTTGCTGTTGCTGGTCAGTCTGCAGTCTATTTACTTTATATTACGGATCAGTTGCTAATATATATATATATATATCAAAAATTGGATTACTTTTTAGGAGAATTAGAGGCTGAAAACTTCCATGGTATTGATGATATCAACTCTCGCAAGGAAAACGTTCTGAAACTATGGAATTATCTGTTTCAAGTATGAATTGTTATTACACACTGACCCTGTTTTATGTAATTCTTTTATGATTTATTTATGAAATGCCATTATTATGGCATAAGTTAGCTAGAAGTTTTCAGTTACTACTTGCTCGGCGTGTCCGCCTGGAACTATCAATGGCAGCTCAACGTATTTTCCACGATATGTTGCTCACTCTCGATCTTATGGACGATATTAAAGTATTTTTAGCTTTTGGTTTTTATATCTTTAATTTATTATACTTTAAAATTTTATAAGTGTTTTAGGCTCGACTATTATCTGACGATCTTGGCGCACATTTAATGGATGTGGAAGATTTGCTCCAAAAGCATGCACTTATTGAATCCGACATTAACATTATAGGCGAACGAGTGAAAAATGCCGTCGCACAAGCAGAGAGGTTTTTTTTAGCATACCTTTTATTTAGTTTATGCACTATACGTTAATTTAGAAGGATTTACTTAGGTTCCGCGATCCTGAAGGACCAGATGGTAGTGGTTATCGCCCTGTTGAGCCCGCCGTAGTTGATGAAAGAACTGCTATTTTGCAGCAGAGGTATTCTCCGTTTTCAAGCACCTTTATTCTTTTTCTAATACTTCATAAGAAGACCAAATAGCTTTTTGTGAAATTATAATTTTCAGATATCAAGAATTGCTTGATCTTGCTACTGACCGAAAGAACCGACTCGAAGATAATCGGAGACTATGCCAGTTTTGGTGGGATGTGGCTGAACTTGAACACAATATTAAAGACCAAGAGCAGGTACGAAGAACTTTAGTTCAACTATTATATTAGCTTAATTTTAGCATTGTTCTTATTTTATTTTCAGGTACTCAGTTCAAGCGATACTGGGAAAGACATTGTTACCGTATCCCATTTATTAGCTAAGCACAAAAATGCCGAAAATAATCTCAATGATATCGAAAAATCTCTAAATCAGCTTGAAAGAGATGGAGTTGAATTACAAGCAGAAAATATTCCTGGTGAAATTTATTAAATATACTCAAATATATCGACGTGCTTATATTTTAAATTTATAATACATACCATTGATTTTTTCTGTATATGGATTCCACTTTATGGATATAATTATTAGGTTCACAAAATATCCCACGACGACTACAAGATATCCGAGATTATATCAATAAATTGAAGGATCTTGCTGCAATACGTCGCAATAGGTTAACGGGTGGTGTAGATTATTATCAGGTACTAAATTATAGCCTTTATTTTTCCTTTTTTTTGACATAAAATAATTTTGATTGTAGTTCTTTACTGATGCGGATGACGTTGACGCCTACCTTTTGGATACACTACGCCTCGTTTCTAGTGATGATGTAGGAAAAGATGAAGGGACTGTTCAGCTACTCCTACGAAAACACGATGACGTGTCTGATGAACTTCAGAGCTTCGATACTCATATTAAGCAGCTTTACCAGAAAGCTGAGGCATTGCCTGTTGATGTTTGTCTATTAATGATTTTTCTAAAATCACTGTTATGATTTTTAATATTTTAACAATGAATATAATAGGTAATTTAGGCTCGTGAACATCCGGATATCCGTGAACGGTTAGAAACTACAATTAAACGAAAAGCCGAACTTGAAAACTTATCTCAGCTAAGAAAGCAGAGGCTAATTGATGCCTTATCATTATATAAATTGTATGCCGATGCAGATTCTGTCGAAGCTTGGATTGACGAGAAGGTATAAATCTTCTAAAAAATTTTATTATTGATGAATTTCCAATCCTTTATTCGGTTCAGGGCAAACTTTTGGCAACGCTGGTTCCTGGAAAGGATCTTGAAGAAGTTGAAATTATGAAACATCGTTTTGAAACTCTAGAACAAGATATGAGAAATCAGGAGGCTAAGGTTAGTAGATCAAGGTAATTGTGGTAGTATAACTACTTTTTACTTATTTATAGGTTGCAACTGTAAATGAGCTTGCTCGACAACTTCTTCACGTGGAACATCCAAACTCGGATGAAATTTTACATCGTCAGAACAAGTTGAATGCACGTTGGGCCCAGCTTCGTGATATGGTGGATCAAAAGAGAGCCGAATTGGATCGAGCACATCGTTTGGAAACGTTCAGAATAGATTGTCAAGAAACGGTTACTTGGATAGAGGACAAAACTCGAGTGCTTGAAGATTCCGATGCTCTAACTAATGATCTAAGCGGAGTAATGAAATTACAGAGAAGGTGATATCATTATAAAAATTATTAGGTTGGGAAACGACATCATGCTATATTTCAATTGTTTTTGAGAATCATAGATATTTCGTTATGATTGATCTTAGTAATTATTCAGGTTGTCAATGATGGAACGAGATTTGGGTGCAATTCAAGCTAAGCTAGATTCTCTTCATAAAGAGGCAGATTCTATTGAGAGAGAGCGACCTGGAGAAGCACATGCAATTAGGGAGGATATAAAAAGAATTCATCATGTATATATTTTTCTTGTGTACACTTTCATTATAGAGAGGAACATCCTAATTTCATACTTCAGGTTTGGGATATATTGAATAAAAAGGTACGCGAGCATGAAGCTAAACTTGACGAAGCGGGTGATCTGCAGAGATTTTTACGTGATCTTGATCATTTCCAAGCATGGCTTACAGCCACACAGAGACAGGTAATAATTAGATATTATATAACATAATTTTTATGAATAACATAATTTATTCCAATCAGGTGGCCTCAGAGGATGAACCACAATCCTTAGCTGAGGCTGAGCAGCTGTTAAATCAGCATGCAGCGATACGTGAAGAGATCGATGGCTATGCCGAAGATTATAAGAAGATGCGCAATATGGGTGATCGTGTGACACAAGATCAGACTGATCCACAGTAAGTGTTTTTAAACAAGAGGAAAACCTAGCTAAAGTGAGATTTCAAGTAAACAGTTAGTACTTTGTTTGATATACTATAATTCTAGATACATGTTCTTACGTCAACGTCTTGTTGGTCTACAGGAGGGATGGGAAGAATTGCAACGTATGTGGGATAACCGGCAACATCTACTTAGCCAGGGTCTAAATCTTCAGGTCTGAACCACATACACTAATTATATAATTGAAAATGCATTACACTGCTTTAGATGTTCCTGCGTGATGCAAAACAAGCCGAAGTGATGTTGTCACAACAAGAGAACTATTTGACAAAGGATGATATTCCAAGCAGTTTAGAACAAGCCGAGAATATGCTAAAGAGACATCAGGTTAGAGATTAAGATTATGCTTAAATATGGTGTTTAGATAATTTTTTATTTAGGATTTCATGACCACTATGGATGCAAATGATGAAAAAATTCGAGCTGTCGGGATGTTTGGAGATCAGCTCTGTCAGGATGGACATTATGCTGCTGATAAGGTGAAGGAAAATGAAAAAAGTACTAATAAACATACACTACTTCTAAATGTGAATTTTCACAGATACACAAGAAAGCACGCAATATCGATGAACGCCGTGAAGCAAATCGTGAGAAGGCACAAGCTCTGTTAGCTAAACTGAAGGATTCCTTATCTCTGCAACAGTTCTTATCAGATTGCGAAGAATTAAGAGAATGGATTGAAGAGAAAATGATCCGCGCCCAAGATGAGACGTACAGGTAATAACTGACGGTTTATGTTTAATAACTATATCTTTTCAAGATTTTAGATCGATAATATATATTCAGAGATGCGAAGACAATAACGTCTAAGTTTGTACGCCATCAAGCATTCCAAAGCGAGCTGCAATCTAATAAGGTTAGATATGATGATTTTGGAAAATTTAGTTATGTATGAGGGTATCAATAACTTGAAATTTATTTTTCAGGAGCGACTAGATCAGCTTCAGCATGCTGCAATTGATTTGGGGGCAGACAAACCAGAGTTCCATGGAACTATTGATCCTCAAATCGCAGAACTATCAACACAATGGGAGCAACTAGAGAAAACAACTGAAGAAAAGGGTCAAAAATTATTCGATGCTAATCGACAACAATTATATGTTCAAAGTATCGCTGATATGAAGGTGGGAAATACATTGAAAAAATCAATGATTGGTAAAAGCATAAGATATATTTCAGGAATGGGCTAGTCAACTTGAGAAAGAAATGGTGCGTGAAGATCCAGCTGCTGATCTAACTACAGTTAATGTAGCCATGCAAAAACAGCAGATGATTGAAACAGAAATGATTAAAAAGTAGGTAATTTTCAATTGTAATAAACTTCCCATAACAATAGATTTATAATTTTTTAAAAAATTTTATTTCCAGAGCTCATCACATTGATCAACTGATGGAGATGGAGCCACAACTTGAAGAAATGCATCCGGATGAATTGGAGGATATTCGCGCTCACCGTTTGGCTGTACAAGAACAACTTCAAAGGTAATCAACATTGTTTTAAAATATTAGTACTTTTTCATGAAGAGTATTATTTTTTTAGACTACAAGCTCCTTTGGATGATCGTCGTCGACATCTTGAACGCAAGAAAGCTGCTTTTCAATTTGGTCGTGACGTTGACGATGAAAAGTTGTGGATAGCAGAACGTCTCCACCAAGCACGAGCTAAGCAACTTGGCGAGAGTTTGCCTGATTGCCACAGGTATAAAATTAAAGATTTTTTTGGAAAAGTGTGGGACTAATAGCGTGTATGTTTTAGACTGCAGAAGAATGCTCAGTTGCTCAACAGCGAAATTGAGAATCATGAGCCGTGGATTGAGAGAATATGCAATAATGGGAGGGAACTTATTGATGGAGGTAAATTCAGTTTCGGTATTATTTTATTTTAATTAATTAGATGCATGGAGATTTTATTAAGCATTTTGTTTATGGAAAGTATTGAAGGTCATGAAAATTCTGCTGCCTTTGAGTTGCGTATTGGCGAACTTCGTAACGCATGGCAGGAGCTTAAGGATGCGTTAAAGGATAGAAAAGACAGGTAAGTTTAGTTTATAGTGTACCTGTAATAATACCTTATTAATAATAGGAAAATTTATAAAATATTCACTTAGATTGGCTGAAAGTGAAAAAGGTCATCAATTCCTTTATGACTGTGGCGAAGCTGAGGCTTGGATGAGTGAACAAGAGTTATATATGATGCAGGTATGCTTTGAATAGGTAGGTATGTCATTTTAAATTTTAATATATAGCAGTATTATAGGATGAACGTGGAAAAGATGAGTTCTCAACGAGAAACCAAATAAAAAAACACGAAAGGCTGCAAACAGATATCGATAAATTTGCTGATACAATTCGGCAGTTAGCTGCAAAAGCGCAAAAATTCGTTGATGAGGAAAGTCCGTTAAGGTGAAGAAATTTTTAAAGTGGCGTTTTCATGTATTATTACTGTTAGCTTATATATATATATATATTTATTTATTTCAGTGATCAAATTGCATTGCGCCAAGCACAAATTGAAAAGCTATATGCTGGCTTGCAAGATCTCTCTAAAGAACGACGGAAACGGCTTGATGAGACCCTTGAATTATATGCACTTCATCGAGAAATTGATGATTTGTTGCAATGGATTGCAGATAAGGAGGTTTGATATTTTTCGAACTTTTTAAGGTAAGGATTTGAGGTACAAGCATATAACTACTGGTAAATACTATTTGACAGGTTGTGGCAGGCAGTCAAGAAAATGGGCAAGATTATGAGCACGTACAGATGTTGCAAGAGCGTTTCCAGCAATTTGCCCGTGATACGGAAAATATTGGATCAGAGCGTGTTGCTAGGGCTAATGATGGATGTGATGGGGTTCGTTAATGATGATGATTTAAGTAGAAATTTTCTCTAAATACGTTAATATATTTATATTTAGCTCATAGCAGCTGGTCATACAGATGCGCCTACTATTGCTCTATGGAAAGATAGCCTTAATGAGGCTTGGGAAAACTTGCTTGAGCTAATAGACACTCGTGCACAGATGCTAGAAGCCAGTAGACTTCTTCACAAGTAAATTGTATTTGCTATCGAAGTTATTTAATGGATCTTATCTATTTACACAATAATTTGCTAGTATTTTATAGGTTTTTCCATGATTGTCGAGATTGTTTGGCACGTATTTTGGAAAAGACACATGCAATGCCTGAAGATCTTGGACGGGATTCGAGTAGTGTAGGAGCACTGTCGAGAAAGCACCATAACTATTTAAAAGATATTGAAGCAATCGGAGAGCAAGTGGGTGTATTAGAATAACCGTTGCATACTCTAGACAATATACAATATTGGTTCTCTTAGAACCATTATGCTCACTTTATTTTGTTCACCGTGTTTGCTTGTAGGTTGCTCAAATTGAACGTGATGCCAGTGAACTAAGAGACGGTTATGCTGGTGACAAGGCTATGGAGATTGCTTCTAGGGAGAATGAAGTGGTCAAAGCCTGGCGGCATTTGCGTAGTTTATGTGACGCACGAACATCACGGTTGATGGACACTTCAGATCTCTTCCGTTTTATGAATATGGTTCGGTGAGTCTTGTTTTGAAGTTAAAGTTATTTATTATCATATGCATTTGAAGTCAAATATTCTAGCGACCTTTTATTATGGATGGATGAAGTGAAGAGAGAAATGAGTTCACAAGAAAGGCCAAGGGATGTTAGTGGAGTGGAACTTCTCATGAACAATCACCAAAGCTTAAAGGTATATTTTCCTGAATATTTTATGTTTTTATAGTATATATTATATATTACTATTTTTTTGCATTTAGGCGGAAATTGATGCACGTGAAGAAAATTTCAATGCATGCATATCATTGGGAAGAGATTTATTAAATCGAAAGCACTACGCTTTAAGTGAAATTGAGAAGAAGTTGATTAAATTAACAACAGAAAGAGCTGAAATGATGCGACGATGGGAGGACCGATGGGAATACCTTCAGCTTAGTTAGTATGCATAATATTAAGGATTTAACAATTTACATATATTTAAAAGTTTCATTTCAGTTCTTGAAGTCTATCAATTTGCTCGCGATGCGGCTGTGGCCGAATCCTGGTTATTGGCACAGGAACCGTACTTAATTTCAAGAGAATACGGAAGGAGTTTGGAAGAAACCATCGGACTCATCAAGCGACATGAAGCTTTTGAGAAGTCTGCTTCTGCGCAAGAAGAACGCTTCCTCGCTCTTGAAAAACTAACAACGGTAAATTTCCTATTATTAATTTGTATGTATAAGACTTTTGAAGCCGATTCTATTAAAATTTTAAACACTAATATTTCATAGCAGTTATATGCACTTTGTTTCAGTTCGAGTTGAAGGAAATGCAACGACATGATGAGGAGGCAGCTAGACGTAGAGGTCATTTAGGTAGTCCTTCACGATCGCAGCCTCAGGAAGCGACCTTTTCACCTGATCTGGACGGTAAAGAAGCTTCGTAATTTTGAATGCTTTTGCATGTTACTTGGTTTGAAGTGAATATTGTGTTATAATAGACTATAATTTATTAACGGAATGTTGTTGGAATGTGGTCCAGTGGCAGTGGTTACAGACTTCAACATCACTCTCAGCAGTCTAGACAGTCAGGGAATTCCGCGGACAAGCACGTTGGGTTAGCATATGCAAGGCTAACTAGAGAATTTGACGTGTTTTTCTAATACAGCTTCATTCTTTTTGCATTCCGGAGCTTCTCTTAAGTTCTCAACATTTAAAACAAGATATATTAGTAATGAGTTATTGTCGTATTGTGCAGTGGTGTGGTGTTACAGATCGTAGCCGGCTATCAGCCGGCGAATCATCCGGTTGGAGGATGTCCCTTGCACGCGCTCCAAAGTTTGATTCACGTGATCCTCGTGGTAAGATAATTCTTTGAGCATTTTCCGAGAACTGTCATCTTATTGTGTGTGTGTGTGTGTGTGTGTGTGTGTATATATATATATATATATATATATGATTTCTATTTTTATTAGTTTCCCAGTGTTACTTTCAAAAATAAATTCTTCTCAGTATTATTTTATATTGACTTTAGTTAATGATTAAGTATTCTTTTAAGGAGCGAAATCGGGAGATACTTTCGAAGGAACACTGATTAGGAAACACACTTATGAATCTCTTGATAGAAAGGCTTCTAATCGATCGTGGGAGAAACTTCTCACAGTATTGAGGAATAATGAATTGTCCTTCTATAAAGATGCGAAACACAGGTAGAGATTTTTTTTTTTGAAATTATGACTTATTTTTTATTAATTTATGTATGTATGCATTCCACAGTACATGGCAACATTTCAGAGATGAGGGAGCCACCTTCCACAATGAATCAGCAGTTAATTTGGTCGGATGTTCTGTCAATGTTGCGCAAGATTACCAGAAAAAAAAGAATGTACTTTCACTGAGAATGCCTGTGGGAGCGGAATACTTGTTACAATGTGCTAGCGAGGTGGGCAGTAATTACACTATATTTAGGTTATGTATAGAACTTTCCAAATTTTCTTTATCAGGATGATCTTCAACGGTGGTTAACTGAACTTCAATTAGCAACTGGTCAATCTCACTTGGAAGAAGGATCACGGTCCCAAACATTACCAGAAGGAACCCAAACGAAGGCAAAAAAAGGAGGCTTCTTTTCGCGAAGTAAAAAATAGGTACCCCTTCAGTGAGAAATTGCCAGATGTCGTCACTTTGTGATCTAAAAGGATAGCTTCTTTTAAAGAGATGTCCTTTATTATCACTCACAAAGCTGATGAAATTCCTTTCGTCCTTGTTATTTCTTTAGACCTCACGTCTTATTTCGTTGTTACTTCTGAAGCGAGAACTGTTCTACGGTTTGTTTTTTATTGACTGATTTGATGACACCAAATAGGTATTATTCCAGTCTATCTTAGCTATATTGAGTGATAATTTGTATGATACTGCATGGATGTCGTAGCAATGATTCTAGCATAAGCTTATGTAGACTGCCTGAAGTGGTTTTGATCCTGCATTAGAAAGCAGGTCATTCCACGCGAGTCGTACTGGTTAGGCAGCTTAAGTGATGTCAGTTGTTCCATATAGCTTTTGTATATTTTATATTTGATAGTTTTGTATTGTTCATATTACATTTGCACCTGTTTTATGCATCGATTCAGCTTTTCTCTGCCGATTTGCATCGTTCTGCAGCTAATAACCCTGATTACAGCACTTTTACCAGAGTTGGTATAATGAGGCTTCCTTTTGTAGGAACCGCATGTGACCATTGTGATTACTCACCATTAACACAATCCATAGCAGACTAGCAAAAAAATTATGTAGCTGCCCAGACAAGCGGCCCTCAGTATTACTAAGTATACTGTAGCTTCTTCACTATTTTGTATCTCATACTACACTGCCTGTCTTCTCTTGTTGCTACTCTCTATATTATTTAGAGGAACTATTGCCTGGGTCGCCCATTCAGAATTTTTGGCATAAAATTCGCACTCTGGACGCCGTCTGCTTAGAGATGTATTTATGTTGTATATTTTAACTACTTTAAACTGTAATTGGTACGGAAACGATGTTTGTACCATCATTTATAAGTCGGTTTGAGAGAGCTTTTTCATGCAGTCGACTATCATCCTAGAGCCTTCATCTCATAAGAGATTATAGCCGTTTTACAATTGGGACGTTTAATTTGGCTATTTTCTCATTTATAAAATTTTAGCTTATGTGTTTATTTGTACGTTTTAATATGGTTATAATAAAGCCTAATAATTATGTCGGGAGATTCACTATCTTTTCGAATTTATGTATTAGGTGTCTTCAAAAGTTTTTGTCCCAACTTCTAATTTATTCCAGTACTATATAAAATAGAATTCAATCATCGAAATATTTTCCCTCGCTTTCTATGACCCTCTGTCATCTCTCGGGTAAATT
>JAJAVP010000073.1:453594-614241 GCA_020740425.3 Heterorhabditis indica
ACAACAACGCAGAGTTTGAAGTGGAGGTTGGCAGGCTATTTGCTTCTGCGAACACGTTGTTTTATAGAAGTAGAATTTATAAACTTGATTGCTGGAAAATTCTAGATACGGTTTCATTGATAACTTTAGCAAATACGTATATTTTAGTATAATCCACATCCTTTGAGTTTAGATGACAAGATGGTATCGAGTACACTGTCTAATACGAATTGCACTTGTTCTGTGTCAGTTGCACAAGTTAGGTGAGTGTATATGGACTTCTCCTTGCTCTCATTTGCAGCTAAGAACTTGGATTCGATATATTTGGCTGCTTCGTCATAGTTCTCACCACCTATAAAGGAAACTTCTACGCAAACTAATCTTAAAAGAATATAAATCATACTAACCTCTGTAATTTGGGAAAGCTATTTTCAGCGATTTTCCATGGCCAATTTTTTTCTCGAAGAGGTCTTTTTTATTTAAGAATAATATAACCGATGTATTGATGAAATACTTGTTGTTCACGACTTGTTTAAATAATTGAAGTGATTCCTGCATTCGGTTCTGTAATTATAAATGTCCGTGAACCTAAATGAATAAGAGAATTTTATGGTTTTTTAAAGTACGAACCGTACTATTGTCTTCCATCAAAACTTGGTCATATTCGCTAAGAGCTGCTACATAAATCACAGCCTTTGCGTCATCAAAACAGTGAATCCACTTCTTTCGTTGAGATCGTTGTCCACCGACATCAAAAACCCTATAAGAGCCACAGCTTTTACACTACCGGATCAACTATCGCACTAAGCTACGAATATTGATTGCAGTTTATTAACACATTCGAATTTTTTTTAGACTTACGTAAAAACGTTTCCATCTAGGGGTCATTTTATCATATTTTCGAATAAACATACATCTAAGAGTTATTTGATATCTTTAGCAATACAGGTTCTAAAGAAAAGAAAGAAAAGATTCTATACCAATAGAATGATCACCTTTAAGAAGATATCGCAAAGAGAACAATGATTTTAGAGGAAAATGTAAGATAACCCATGTTTTTAATAGTCCTATAATTAGATGCAAAACCAGATGAAAGTTGTAAAGTGAAATCAATTATTTTTCGACATTCTTAGATTCGAATAATATCTACTCTAAGCCTAACAAACCATCAACAGGTGCATAACAATTTCTCAAATATCGCTATGGGCAAGTGGTTCTAACGTGTTCATTTTCGGGTCTAAATACATAATATGTGATTCTCATCTTATTTATTACTTATATTCCCACTCAAATCTAGCTATGGGATCGCAAATAGTGGCTATTCCTCCTACCTCCACAATTTATTCTTCATTGTAAAGCAGACCTCGATAACACCCATTGTGGCTATCCTCGTGCGCAAAATATCTTGCTCTGTAGGTACATAATCGGCGTCATATATTCTATCCACAGAATCAAAGAAACTGTAAAATACATCTTATAGACATCTTCTTTGGATTCAGATGAAAAAAGAAAGAAATAGTTGGATAACTGACTATTTTGCAGAATCATGTAGATAAAATTCGTCTCTTCTTTGATAGGCAACCTCGATACCCTTGTCGGCCCATAAAGTCTTTATTGCCCTAAATTGTAATATAGTTTTTCATAAATATTAATCGGATATTATTTTTTACTTAATTATAAAATCGAAAATTTTCAACTTGAATTTTATTACAAAGTCGAATAAGCAAAGTCATTTAATATAATATTGTGCTGATACAGTTTTTATTTAACTGAGTTTATAGTCACAATGTACAATTATGGTCCAATCTTGATTCAAAAATTATTATTCTAAAATCAAACCTACAGGGGCAGATAGGCTTAGGCTTAATTATCATAGATCATGTTTTTGGCTGAAAAGTTCATCGAAATTAAGAAAACTGTGCTTCGAAATATATGTAGTTGGAAAGAGCAATTATTTGAAATTAAGATCAAATCTTAACCTTTCTCTTTAGTGACATATCTAAAATATGCATCATTATTAAAGTAATTGCACTCTACAGGTTTGAGCTTAATAATAAAATAACTACTTTAAATCAGAATATAGGAAAAATCAAGATGGTTTTGAGGCACATAAAGTGCAGATTTTTGTAATTGATGGCATGAAACAGTATATAAAATTCATATTGATTACTTTCCGATATTATTTTTTTACGGAATGACTTCCATAAATTCTAATGGATTAATAACTACCAACCTATACATTTCCTCACTGAGTGGTTGAAATTCCTTTTTGTGATCCAAGGTTTTCTTAATGAAATTTGCATATTCCTAAAAGTTTGGGTAATTTACACAAATTAAATATAAAAAGCCAATGTACCAAAATATATATAGAAAGCTGAAGAACTTGCCTGACATTGTTTATTAGCGAAGATTAACTTAAGCGCATGGAATCCATCAAGTAACGCACCCATCGACTGCACTAAGTTTGCGCATACGACAGCCTTCTTTTGTACCGCCTCGTCCTGTGAGAAGCCATTGTCGTGAATTATTCTAAACGACATCTTGTTCCAAGATATTAGCAAATAAAAAACATATTCACTATTGAGTTCTAAATAACAAAGAATATCACAACATTGTTTTAATGGATGCTAAACGTACTTCATCTGCTTTAATATGGTGCTTTTACCACTCTCTCCAGCACCTGAAAATGTTGGATTATTCTTTTGTGAATCCCATAACAATAAAAACTCAACGGTAATGAATAGTTCTAGTAACTAAAAGCTCACTTTATTAGTAATAAATACAAATATTAAAAAGGATATAGTTCATACCTAGTAGTAGTAGCTTGATGACCGTTTCTTCAATCTTTCGATCTTCTTCTATGGTTGCATTTATCTTTCTACTACGTTTGCTCATCTCAGCTGATGTGCTGTCACAGTTCCCCATCTGGACTGGGGAAAACGCAGAAAGAAGTCTCCCGAGAATCTTTGCTGCTGTTCTGGAATTATCTTATTTTTATTTATAAATATATTACTACGAACACTAGGAATCACCTAGTAATACGAAGTGTTGAAATGGAATTGACTGGGAGAAGATGGTAGTAGGAGAAAATCTATAAGTTGGTTTAGTACCACAAATATAGCCATTTATAAAGAATACATATATTACAAGAGTAAATACAAGATAAATCGAAGGCAGTGGGTTACATAGAGGTAATTTGGATTATGCATTTAAATACAAAGAAGTGGTAATTAATGTAGCAGCGTATAGGCATGAGATTCAGAGATATGCTAACTCACTCAGTGGTGCGTTTTAAAAGTTGTTTCCTTTTGATTAATTATTTTAGGTTGACATATCCTAAGTGTAAGTTTTCTTAGTGACGTAGCGCTTTCAATATTGACGAGTATAATCTATTTCAAATGTTTGTTATAATATTCAAATGTGTCTAGCCGAATCACTTAGGGTTTGATAGGAAAAGAAGTCGTCATTTTCGAGGTCAATTGCCACTTGTCATGGTCTGCTTTAGCATGAAATATAATTAATCCGATTCTCTGGAGGCGTGGCAGGTGTTAATGGCTATCGCATATTTCTCTGAATACTTTAATTATGGCAGTATCATACAAAACAATTGTATAATGTATTTCCTTGATTTTTTATAACTATAAGATATTCTAAAGAAAACCTATATGGGGAATAGAAACTATAAATAGCACGACTGACAGTCAAGTGGAAACAACTCTTTATGATAGACTCAGTCCTTATTATTGATGCTATTACGTAGACTACATCAATCAAGTTTAAAGTATTAAAATAATCATTTTAGCAATTTTGTGTAGTTCAAATGCTTTAAGCACTTGTAGATCATTTATGTATAGGACATGTAGGAGATATGTAATCTAGACAGGAAGTAGTGACCATTAAGAAGTTATATAAAGTCGAGAAGACTACTGTCTAAACTTCCTTTCTTATGATGCAAGCGTTTCAGGTTGAGTTGAAAAAAGAGGAAAACAACTATTAAGTTTAAAACCAGTAGTAAATTAAATTATGTCACGAAGCACGGTTTTATACTTCAAATAATAGAGCGAATACGTCACGTTATGCTACTGGAGATATGAGCTAAACGAACTTAAAATGCATTCAGATAATTGGTGAAAATTGACAAAAGCATGATCATTCAAAAACACTATAGGAGCTATAAATATAAGTCATTAACAGTAAAAATTTACATATAAGTGTAGTGATCTGTGGGAAAACTCGAGAAGAACCTTGACTATCGGTCGCTATGCGACAGGCATTCTCACCCGTTCAACCTACTCATATTCGTTGCAGAGGTATAATGGAGCAGGCTAATGAAAAAGTATCGAAAACTACCGAGTTATTCGAAAGAAGAAGCGATGGGGGGGCTGCTTGGTGATGTTATATAAAGACAATTCCAGAGTATGGGGAATAAAATAAACAAAAGAGGAACTAGCAAACTGAGTGCTAAATCCGATTAATGTTGGGCTACTACTTCACAACTATTGTTCGTATTGAATACGTACAAAAAGAGTAATCTGCTTAATTTACGCAATCACAAAACAATAGAATCCAGCCGAATGGATTAGTAGGCCTAGATACGGATAGCCAGCTGAATGAATAAAAATAAACACTGTTCTCTCGTAACTTTGATGGGAGACAGGTGCCAGTCAGTACACAGACATTGTTTTGTTCTTTGTATTGCTCATGTTTTGACATTATTCCTCAGCAAGAAGTTATCTATAACAGTTATGAGTAACATAGCAACGTAACACGAGTTTCGTTCTTTCATAGCGGGTTTACTGTTTTAATTTAACTTATAGCATGAAATCACTAATTAGTTAATTTATTAGTTGTCACCATTTAGCACGAGAATTACAGAGTAATGGTCGAAATGCCGCAGAATACCAGAAGTTTTGCATGCATGGCATCTAAGGAATGGAAAACAACAATAAAAACTTGTGGCCAAAATCTTGTGTTAAGAAATATATTGGCTTTTATCAAGTTATTTTGACTAAAGGTAATCATAATTGTGACCGAAAAAAAGCATATATATATATATTGTACTAGCGAATTACCTCAAGTCTTCCTGTAGAAATAATTATATACATGTAATATACATTTCTATTCTTTTGAGTAGCAATGAGAATTCATAGAATTTAAAGTGTAATACATTTTGTAGGAAACGAATTGTTCGTTATTCTGTTCCGCCACTATCACGTCAGAAACTCAGGTTCTAACACTTAACTCTAAAGGAAAATACCAACTGGAGATGAAAAATATAAAAAATCAAATAACCTTTTCATTTAGGTAGATTATAGTTGCTAAAAATATTATTTTTCTCCCCCTATATATTGTCTATCCTTCTTATTGTTGCCTCCATGTTTATTGATTTGTCTCCCAGTTTCTTATCTAGTTTACCCTTTTCTTCCTACACTTTGAGCTCTGTTTATTTATCGTTATCAAGTACAGCCATTTCATCCTCCCATGCTTCCTTTTGCTTCTTTCAATATCTATTTTCAAATATATATTTGTAGTGACTTATATGTCTAAACTGATCAAAAGTTATTTTGACTCTTTAAAACAGGTTAAACTACATAAGGAAACATTTTTGGTGCTACGTTCAGTAAACTAATTCTAGATCCTAAAGCTTAAATTATGTGATAAGCTACCATCAGATAAAATAAATTTGGTGTAGGCTTAAAGGTCTATTATTAGTCATCTGGGAACTGCTAATTCACTTGAACTTAATCTTCGTGAAGAGTTATCTAAACTTTTATAAAAACTATCTCCTCTCGTTCTAACTTTTCTAGAAAAATTGAAAAATAATGTGAGCGCACCGATGCCCGCTTAATGTGCAGTAATCTACACCACTGCTCTATTCTTCTCTTCTAATAATATCGTAGAGGGGCGGAGAGTACAGCACCCATTCCAAGAACACTGAATCAAACATCATCTAATCTAAAACTTCCATCCTTAATATGGCATATTTAAGATACCGTAGAAAATAATTAACTGAATAATTTATTCATTACAAGTCCCAGATTCCAGTAACTTCTTAGTGGTGGCATTTTATTCACTTGTTTGAGGTTTAACCAAAGAGATTTTCCAGAAATATTTATAATGTATAAGGGTATTTCACAACGTAGGACGAAATATATGGTGGTTTTGTAAAGAAATGTTTTCGTTTAATAAAATTTATTATAGCAGCGTCTACAAAGTGAAAAATATCGAATTCATTTGCATTTATAAGTGTGCATATTAGAGTCACCATTATTAGCAGTTTTGTTGACTAACAGAGGGAAAGTTAGTGAGCCTTTGAAATATTATTAGCTTTAACACTTTAAGTGTATCCTCGTTCCCCTCTTATGGTTTGTCCATTAAAAATAAATTCTGATAAGATAATAATAGCAGTGTTGATAAATATGTGATAGCCTTTCTGAAATATTGAAACTGAGTGGGAAATATTTCATAAATCTAGTAGACATCCAGAAATGAACACGTAAGAGGCTTTCTTGACCGCCTAAGTTCATTCAACATCCTTCATTTTTCTCACTTTCTGTTGATGAGTGGTAGGTTTAATCATTCAAACTATCACAATTTTATTAATCTCTCCTATGACACTGAAGGGAGATAATATAGTAACACTGGTATTTTGGAGATACCTCTAACTGTCAAAGACGATTAGGCTGGAATACCCTCATAATACATTTTCTTTTATCAAATAAAATTAGATTAATCTGAATTAATTAAGCGAAAATAAAGTCTAAAGTGAATGCATTAAATATTTTTTAGTAGAACAGACAGGCTTCGGAATTCCCAATAAGTGCATTTGCGAGCTTTTGAATACAGCTTTTAAAGGACATGTTTTCAGGTGCTATGCTGTCTGATCGGTCCAACGATGCTATTCCAACAGTGCTATTAGATCACAACAGCGTCAACGATACCAAAGAACGAGGCGAAGAATCGTACAATAACGAATATAGCTGGGTGATACGTAGATTATTCATTTCAAGACTTATTTCCGTATCACTCTTGCATCTCATCACATCACAGCTTCAGAGAGTAATCCATATAAAGTTTACACCAATCAGCCTTCGACCTGCGATCTATCTTTTATTTCCATATCATCGGAATCGTATCAGACGGATTGTGACTATGTGGCTTCTTCCAGGAATACAAAGTACACTTTATGCAAATAAGCGAAGAAATCAGAGTGAAACAACGAGAGAATAGAGGAAGATAAATATATGTCTGTTTTCGATTGCAGAAAATTAATTTAAGACAAACAGGGAATTTCGAAAATTTTTAGATGCCAAGGTGATGAGGAATTTAATGAATGTTTTCAAAAGGCACAGTCGGCAATTCTTACTGGTATTTACCCACAACTCATACCTACAGGTAGTTCAGGTAGGTTATGTTTACATCTTTTCTAGTTTATATCTTATCAACAAAGTTTGTCTATTTAATAGTTTCAGGTTCATATTTTGTGTTTGATAAAGACTTTACAAATATCGCTGTATTCAAACCGAAGGATGAAGAGCCCTTCGCAGCCTTAAATCCTAAGTGGCCTAAATTTTTTCAGAGGTTTCTCGCCTATAGTTGACAATGTCGTTGATTAGATGAGAACATTCGTAAAGACTAATTATGCGTATGTAGATATTCTGCTCACTAACTCCCCAAGGCACATGATTTACATGGAATGCGCCAGTAAGATGCAATCGCGTACACAGATTAAATTCTACTTAAGACTACAATTTTTTGTGTGAAAGAATCCAAAGTTACTATTCCTATACTTTACTTCTACAACTATATTTGGATGTTAAGATTTTAGGTTTTAGGGTATTGTGTTTTTGTTGCTTTGGTCGTGCTTGTTTGATTCCTAATAATGGTTACATGTCAGAGACTGGAGCAAGTATCGTTGATCAAATGATGAGAGTTAGTTTTGGACAAATATTAAAGTTTTCAATAACTTTCTAGGTGATTAACTTTCAGCTAAATGTTGTGCCCAAAACTCGAGTAGTTAAGTTGTCCTCGCCCTCGTTCTTCTACTCTAGATGCTGTGGGCGGGTAGAAGTAAAACCGAAAGAGGGCAGTTTTCAGGTGGTTTTTCCAATAAGGAAGGATAAGCTAAAAATAGTGACGGAAGAATACGACTGAGACACTAAACTTTCAAAATGGACATATATAATATCTTATTACAGCTGTTCGTGCATGACTACGAAAGTGCACTTCGAGTGTTTAGTAGATGGGACTACGATAAGTCCCTTCTTAGTCCAGAAGATGATAAAAAGTAATTAATTATCTTCCTACAAGTTTATTGATTTCATTTCATTTCAGTATTCTCTGAATTTCGGCCTCTTTTCAGATTCACGTTTCTTTTTCAAAAGATGTGTGTATTAGATTATGTAATCCGTAATACTGACCGGCACATGGACAACCTCCTAATTAAGTCTGCTAAAATCCCACTAAATTATAAAAGCAGCTCTTTCAATTCATCATAAAGAGCTTCTTTTGAAACTTTATTTGATTATTTATTTAGACATGTTCCCGGTAAAGAATTAGATCTTGTTGCAATTGATAACGGCTTGGCATTTCCTGTGAAACATCCAGAGACTACAAGTAGATTTAGAACATTTCCCTTTCGATGGGTAGAGCACAGATGGGCCCATAAGGTAGTAAACAATCACTATATTCGTTTCCTCAAATTCAATTCTATTAAACCACTTTAACTGAAGCCTTGGGATGAAGAACTCCGGACACATCTTCTTAAATTGCTTATACCTGCATTTGTTCATGAACTATGTTGCCAACTCAAAGTGAAGTTATTTTATAATTATCAATATAATCCCATTTATTGATCGGAGAATAACTATATTACTTCAGATCCTTTTCCGTCATAATCACTCAAATAGCAGATACCTAGTGTGCAATCAGATGCGAGTAGTTCGAGGACAGGTCTGCGAAATCACGTCTTCGATATTAATGATTTAGATCCTTAAGTTATATAATATTATTAGTTTCATTTCATGATTTTAGTGTGATATTTAATAATCTTTACCTATCAACTGTTTTTCAATGAGAAAATACAAAAGGAGATCTCGCTAAGGAATAACGGGAGAATGGAGTCTATAATATCCATTAGAACTAGGCATAACTATAGTAATGTTTGTACTCCAAGCGTAAGAAAAATTATCGCTCATCAAATCTGTCGTAACAACAGGCGATCGATAAAAAGATGGCAAGAAATATCAAGATCTTCGCCGTGCAGATGGAATCGTTATCATTGAACTCAGAAACCTCTACATAAAGGCATAATACTGCCAACGAAAAAGATTAATTACTAAAATAATTAGACAAATAGTTAAGAAATTTTCCAAGCACATCGAAACATTAGTGACTGATGATCATTTTTATACTTAATTTCAGCTATTAGTAGTATCAATAAGATTTCAGCTGACGTAATCCAAAATTGTACTTACGGATACTAAAGTGAGGTTGAATTAGTGAATTTTAATCACATATGCATTTAAATTTAAACATCTAGATGTTTAAAACTAACGCTTGGTAGGAATTTCTTGTACCTAGATCTGCTTTGAGACTTGTGGTGCAAGATTGCAAATCCCTACTTTTATACTGTAAGGCATATTATGAGTAGTTTCTGAATAGATTCTTTAAATAGAATTAGCTTGTGCAAACACAAATTCAAGACAAACAATTTTCTAAATATTTAATGCTTGCCCTGTATATGTGAATAGCATATAATTTTCTTTTTGCAAGTGAAAATTAATTTCCAGTTGTGGAATTTGCGCGAATCACTGGAAAACAATGAAACTCCTGCCACGATGGCCAACAAAAAACCTCTTACTGTAACCAGAAAGTAGTTACCACTTAATATCTAATATTTCTTTAACTCCCCATTTATAGATATTTTGCAGTTCTTACCATCTCTTTTGAACTGTATCCTCGTAATATTCAAACTTAATATAATTTTCTGAGCCTTCGATGTTGCTCAAAATATTCACAAATCCAGGTATCGTCGTGCTCGACCATCCTCCAACAATTGGTCCACTTGGTACAAACCTAGACTTTGTAACTACAATGAGAGAGGATGCTGTTAATTTTTATTGACTTGTAAGAATTTTATCTTATTTGTTTTAGCAGGAAAATTAGTAGTGAGTAGGCTTATGTCGCCAAACGCTACTCATATAAGTGAAATTTAAACAGAATTTAAAAAAATCCTTAACTATGAAATTTTAAAAATGATAGAAGTAAGTGCTGTATGTAGATGTTAAGTAGAACATTGATCGACAAGACCCATGCTTACTTATCACTACGAAGCAAAAATTAATACGTCATGGACAACAGATGTATACGTTTTTAAAAATGTTTGTATTCCAATTTTGAAGAAATGTTATGTTCTAATCTACAGAATTGTTCTTGCTTAACAAAGTATTTCTTGTTTTTTCCCGTTTCGACTCTCATTTCGGGGTTTATGGGGTAATTTGCATACAATTTTATGCCAACAATGTTCTTATGGCTCCTAGTGATGCGAACATATGTGAGCATATTGCGGATTTATTTGTTGATTCGCTTTTAATTGTGAGAAGAAAATGATCTAAAATCGCGCAGAGGAGTCCTTGAGACGATTCAGTAGCCGTGCCACTATTTTCGGTTAGCACTTGCCTTCAAGCATTGAGTCTGTTTACGATTGACAGCTCCCTTGCGGTGCGAGTTACCATCCCAACACTATCATAACATTCAGTCTTTAAGGTATTGTCTGGTGAAACTCATACGATTCTGTTTTTGCTAACATACCCATCCAATTACTACTTAACTATGCTGTTTAATGTTCATTTATTTTCTATTCTATTGAACGTTGACAGTCAACTATCCCAATTATTCTCTTTTGATCCGTTCTTTTATCGTTATATTTTTTCTGTTCTTTCCTCTTACCGTATTCATTATCGATCTTTCATCTCGGTGGAGCGATATTCAGTTACCAACGTAACTCAATATCCCTTGGTCTATTTAATAAATTTGTTCCTGGTTGAAAGAGAACAAGAATAATCTGATATCACTGGGAGAGATGGAGTTCATATTTTCTCATAGATACTCTTGAGATTTTTCTAGCGACTTATTTGCGTTTTTAAGCCGTCAACTACTATTTGGATGTAAATCGACTAATACTATGATTTGGATTCAACTATTAACTTGCACCGTTAGTTATCGCTGCCTGCTTCTTAATCCACTACTCTGAAGGCACACAAATATTTGAACTAATAGAATTAAACAATATTTAGGTTTTAAAATAAACTAGTAACTAACATAGTTTTTTGGCTCTACGTAGACCATTTCCGTTGTGTACACTTAATACTTGTCCACGTTTAAAACAAAACATGGACTTTTCATAATATTTTACGTTGTTTTCTCTTAAATTCATTCAGAGTTTTACATGACGAATCGGAACCTTAAAAGTCATTTGGTTGGTGACAGTTATTTCAGGTTGTCGGCATTCGCATTCATCTTATGCTGCCTAGTTATTTGAGCATGTTTATCTTTGTCACATCATTTGTTTTTCAATCGTGTAGTCACTACACTATATAAAATAATTAATTGAGTGGTTTGAGCAATAAATGTAAATTTAAAATTGATTAATGTCTTAATTTGTTTGCGGTACCCGAACGCGTACTTAGTTATACACTCAGTAAGAATAAAACTAGAGATTAATCCAAGAGTGGACGAGCCAGCTAGAGAAGTCTTTTAAAAGTGGCAATGAGTTTAATTATTCGAGGTTATTATTGCGCAACGAGATCAGAAAGCCACACCCCTTTATATGGTATCAATAAATAACATTAATGATCAGATAAGTGCACTGCAATGTCCAGATGAGGCAGTTGATATGAGAGAAACAAGAGCGTTTCCCATCTGAAATTTCTCTTCCGCTTTTCAATTTTTTTAGCTTTTGTCGAGATTGTACGAGCTGTTGACACAGTTTTCCTATTTTGTTCGTTTTCATGGTAATTCGATAGTGCAAACTACATGCAATGCAACATAATTTATCTTAGATCATTGTTACAGCCTACATTTGCATTTTTAAAATAACGTTTAATACAGAACTATGGCACGACATACTCTTCTTTTCTTGTTTTGTTTGCTTCCTATCGCCTTCTCGTCCAGGCACTGTGGACGAAAGCTCATTAGCACATTGGAAACTGTTTGTAGGTTTGTTCCATTTAAGTCCACAATTTTATCACTGGTGTTTAAATGTGTTTTATTTTGTTCTACAATTCTCATGTAATCTCACAAGTTTTTCACGTGAAATTTAACATTTACTTCAATTTGTTTATTCCAGAGCAGCTCCCGAAGAAAACTGCGACCAATTTGATGACATGGATGGCGATTCTATTGAAGGTTATAGTTATTGAGTGATTATCCCACTTGAGTTTGTAATATAGGCTCTCTTTGGTCTTGAGGAAATACTCAGTAATTTTTTGTCGGCTGTCGTCATGCGGCAGTCACAAGTCCAAGTACGACTACGCGAAGGCGTTTCATCATGAGTAAACATCGATTGTGTTTGTCTCCAGTTAGCCCGAAAGCGAAGATAAAAATGTGATATATAATTGGACGATATGAAAATTCGTATTAAGGGAATAGGGTAAAGTAATGAAAATTAATAGAGAAGATGAAATACAACAGAACGGATTTTTTTCAGCATTTGTGAAGACGTGTTGCCTTCACAGTTGTTCATACGAATTTATCCGTGCATTTTGCTGCTCCTATGGCATCATCACCTCTCCGCACAGAAAAGTTCATTTATCGCCCAAAGACCTCTATGAAATCGAATCATGAGATAAACACTTTCAAATTAAAATGCAACAAATCGTACGTTATGACCTTTCTTTATTTATTTTTAAAATGATATAGATGTTAAATATTATATGCTTCCCATTTTATTACTGTATTTCTCTTAATCCATTGTTTTTAGTGTTTTATATTTACGTGCTATATAGTTATTTTGTAGTCTAATTAAATGTCAATTATTTTGACTATAATCATGTGTAATATCTATCCACCTGTGAAAATTCATACTATCTAATGTGATTGTGATCTTTTCAACTCTCGTTGATCTACATGATAAAGCTTTTGATATGTCAAGCACTGAATTCATATTTACTTACATTTATAATTCATTATGGACAAGAAAACAGAGCAGTGAAAAGTGACTAGTCGTTATTATTGATTATATATATGTTAGTTAAGAATTTTTACAGGTTTTTCATCGATAGAATAGTCAACAGTTACGGGAATATCTTTGGCTGAACCTTCTTTTACCAGATAAGCGTTCTCTGGTTCTTCAATACCTCTGTTTGCCAAAAGGTCTATTACTGAGTCTTCAACATATCCTTTTGCGTATTCACCTCCATACTGACCAGCCTGGTCTGGAGGTGGTGGTGGTGTAGGTTCGGTATACTTTGGCCAGTGTGCAGGAATTGCCTAAAATGAGTGGGCATTTAATGCTTTAAAAAAATAAAGTATGTAGATTCCATTTCCTTTACAAATAATCTGTTATGTACAGATTTCGTAAAAATATTACGTATGTTTAACACAATAAAAGCAAAAATGCAATTTCCTTCCAATGATGTTGAAGGAAATCCATCAACGTAAAATTCTGTGTGATACACCTAACACACTACTTATCTCATGATATTAATGCCATTTGGGAACGTTTATACAAACCTGTAGGGATACAACGAGGACGACAAAGAAGAGAAGACGAAGCATTTCGAATACCTGTTCTGCACCCGGACAGACTTTTATAGGTACAATTACGAAGTTGCACTTGATAACAGTGAATAAATATGACTTAAAATGCATAATACCATCAAAAACACTGTGCAGACAAGCCAAAAAGAAGCACCGACTAAACTGTATTAATAGTATAAAAGTAGCAAACTATTTCATCGAGCTCATAGCTCATTTATTAATTACTCATCACACTTGCTCTTTTGAATATAAATCTGCGAGCTCGCCACCGCTCTAGTTTCCTCCTCGAATAGCAGAGGCCTGTGAATGTACATATCTGACGGAGGTAGTGATTGACTCGAGTAAACCTGAATAGATTGCATAAAAATTGATCAAATATGTAGCTTTGAGGTCAAATTTTATATATATAAATGGTTTACCTGGTGAGTTCGTTAGCGGGACACCCTCTTGTTCCAAATGATGTTATCGCTATTAAAACACTTCTTCCAATTTCGTCGAGCTGCTCCATACCCGACCCACTGTCGCCCTAAGATATAAACCGCATTCTCAAAATGCAAGTAATATTTGGCTTACGATTTCTGAAACATAACTTACGAACCTAATATATTTGAAGTAGTTATTTTATATCTTAGCGAGTTGTAATAGATTCCTCGTTAAAATGTATGTTAGTGAATTTTTTTCTTACATGACACGTTCTTGGCGTGAAGAAATCTGTGATGTTCGTGGATGTCGCACAAAGATAATCAGAAGCCTCATACGGAAGCTAATAGTGGAAAATCATGAAAATTTTCGTAGAAGGTGTATGCATACAGTAATAACTTATTCAATCTTTCCATACAAAGCTTGTAGAAGAAATTAATTAATTAATCATTGAATTTTAAAACATCTGCACATTTTATTACTTACCCTATCGCTCCAAGGTCTCCTGCAATGTTTGTCAACAGCCATAGAAACTTTATGTATTAATGGACCGCTTTCGTTGAAAACTAGAATCATTTGAACTTAAACTATCGTTTCAAATGTATTAAAAGATAAAGAAGGGGTAATAATGCAATGATGTGGTGTTCGAGATATAATAGGTGTAAATATGACAGTGAAAAAATCCTAGGTAACAATTCGTTCCTTTTTTATTTAAAGTTGTAATTATTTAAACCTACTTGAAATTGCTGAACATCTTACGGTGGTTGAAATGACCTAATGTTTGGTACCAGTTAATACACAAGTATTTATATTAGCACTTTTACTTTAGGAATCCTAGTAGTGCAAAACAATATAAATAAAATTAGCCCAAAACATGTTGCATAAAATAATGACTTTTTAAAAACATAATTTCTTGGTTATGTGAACGATATAGAGGTTGCTACTTACCACACTTGACCTCACTAAATTTAATAGTGAAAATTCGATAACAGAAATTATTGATAAATACTTATTGTTCCTCGAATTCATAGTCCTTGATAATTTATTAAGCTGTGTTCAGCAATGGTATGCGGGCCCAAAAAATAGTTACAACTAATACAACCCCAAAAAAATACTCGATTCATAAATTATTTTACTTTTATAGTAGGCAGCTATGTGCTATCCCAAAAAGTATCAACCTTAAAAGCTAAAGGAAATTGAGACTATCAAATTTTGATCTTTTTAAAATAGTAATTTACGCAATGCAATTTTATACTCAAAAAATACACGATTCTTCTTAATAATAAAACTTCATGCGTTTTAATGTAAAACAAGGAACTATAGTGGCTAGTTTATAATATTCTTGAAACTTTTAATTAAACTATTAGCAATTTAATTCTAGTTTTATGATGTGCATTCCAATTTTCGTCGTTATCTCTATCAGAACTTTTTATTAGCCGGTAGTTTATGACTTTAATTTTCTTTTTAAAAGCTTAAAAGAAGTACTTACTGTAGCTCCGGCCCCATCCTGCAACGGTCAGAATGGGATCAATATGGGGTACATCTGCGGGAAGACAGACTGGACCAATAGTTGATGAGAAAGTGATTCTGAAAGACAATAAGTACGTAAGAGGTCTTGATCTTTATAAAGTAGGTATATAAAATGCCACTTTTGCTCCACTTCGATGATAGCCCAGTCATGCCCATTGTGACAACCATAAATTGCGAAATCACCATCGATAAGAACACTGCGAATCTGAAACACTGCTGTTTTCTTCAAGATTTGCATTCTTTTTCAATCTTCTATAAGTGTAGCCTTCTTAATAAATTTCATGAAAACAGAATATTTTAAAGAACCTTATCAGTCTTTTTACTAGCCTTATTATACTGGACGTCAGGACGAGGACATGCTGGATTATTCGGAAAAACATCACTATCTCCACGGATGCAGCGGCCTCCATAAGCAACGATACGCGTGGACCGTATCTCTTCGATTGATCGATAGCCTCTTAATCTTAAACTCTACATTAAGCACAACAATTAAATCTAAAAATGAAAATACACTTTTGATATAAACATCTTTTTATTTTGTAAGAATTGAAAAATAGGAAAAACCTTTGGCAAATAACAATTTCAATTAAGCCTGAAACAACAACTATGGGAGTTTTGTATTAGGTTCTTTTGTTCCATGAAATCCTCTATGAAAAGCATGTCAAACTTTTAACACCAATTATTATTTTAGAACAATACTAACAAACAGGGAGTCTCACTGCCTCCTTCGAAGGACATGAATCCGTGGGCGACGGTAAGAATGTGGTATGGGGAAATTATTGATCCACCCAATCGATTTTGACCCTGATGTACAATATAGTTTTAGTTAATTTTGTTAAGGTTTTTAAATTAATACCTTTTAAAGATAACAAACATACATTGACAATGATAGAGACTGCCCAAGGAAATTCTCGTGGTCCAGACTTTTTTTGCCTACCACATACATTTTCAATCTCCACTCCCTCTTCATACGATATTCTAGTTGATTCTCTAACTGAAAGGCTTATTAAAATTATCCATAATTTAACAATCCCATATGATAACATGAGTTTATCTACTGTTGATCTCTCTGTTTCATTCAGATTGTAACAGCATAGTCTTCCACACTCTTACGTTTTTTATCCTAATTCACTAAGATCGTGGTATAAATTTGTTGTAAGTATTAATCTCTATATTAATTTTAGATTTAAGCATGTAGTTTTCATAATAATGCTATAAGCATTACTTATACCTATTTTTTGTCTCATTAAAAGTATTCACTTATTGATAGGCTTAAATTACAAATCGTCAAATGTATTCAAATAACAAAACATAAGAAAAAGAAAAAACTAAAACACATGTGTACATCACTGCGTTACTTACATTGAGGTCCAATCCAAATTGGAGTGAAAGCAAATGTCACTGACAACAATTCCAAGAGTAACAATGAAAACATTTCTACAGGTACAAGATGATTATAAAAGTAAAAGTGGAGAAGCGGAATGATTTGTTGACAGCACTGGATCAGTGATAAGGTGGATCAGTTTTGGGAGGGGCCGGTTCTTGCCGAAAAAGCAGATCTGAAGATACGGCAAAGGTCACTCGCTTGCCGATCTCTAAGCCCCCTCGATTTATTATTTATAGTAGCTTAATTAGCTCCAACTATATGTGAAATGTTTCAATTTTATTTCAAATATGCAAAGTCCTCCCTCATCTTATAAATTATAATGGATATTAATGTGTTAATGCAGTGGCAGCAATTTTCTTAACCTTCAAACTCAATGACGTATTTCATGAACTACGTCAGAAAGAGTATAACTGTCGCAGAAATTTTTACGTTGAAATTATAAGATCAGGGTATAGAAAAGTGGATATTAGAATAATTGAAGGATATGTTTAGAATCTAGAGTTTTCTCCTTATTATATTTATTAATACCATTTGCAGTTTTCCATTTTGATATTTCTTTACTAGGCTACAAAACGTCAAAAAAGAAATGAACAAATTCCAGATGCGAAGTTTGAGCGATTATTTATCAATGCTGATAAGCTGTACAATAGATTGGTCCTATTATACACCTTTAAGTTCGACTGAAAATGTTACTTGCAAAAAAAGTGTAATGGTAGTTCATATAATTTGCTGTCTCTCTTGGTGAATGTTTATTAAATGCAATAAAACTTGGGTTCAAAAATTAAATTTACATAATGTACATATTGATCAATGAAGAAGATACATTGGATTAGATTATTTTAAACATCTATAGAATATAAAATAGTCCATCTAAACATAAGATATTATGTGAAAATATAAATGTAACGGTAATTTCCATTTTCACAATGATGATCTATACATGAGGAAGATTGAGATTTTCAAGATGCTTCTGGCATTCTTCGTTGAAAACTTTTCCAAGTTGATCCCAGGCTTGTTTTTGATCATTTGTGATACCACCACGAGAATCTAGAAAGCCTTTGAAGACTTCGAAGAATGCCTTGAAAACAAAAGTATAGCACAATAGAATATGGTCGTGATGAATGATAATCATGATTAAAGCTATCGGTGAACCACATTAGTTTTTAATTTATGAAATGAAACGGTTCATATCTTGTTCTAGAAAGTAAAGATCGCAAGGAAGCCCCACCCCCCAAAGCGCGGGTTCCATCTTAAATTGGCGGTGCCTGTTGACCGTTTCACGAGCATAGGCGCGGAATACTGACATCTGATCGAAGATGTTTACAAGAATATGTATGGCCAGCAGTATACGCTGGCCCTGCTTTTCAAATCTGAGAAAATCATCCGTCTTTTTTAAGGCTAACTATGGAATGAATTTCGTCGAAAATTACTTTACCTTTCACTATTCTGTACATCATCGGGCGAGTAATTTTCGGCACCCTTGAAATATTTGCGCAGATCCTTGTAGTTTGCGAAAAAACTGGAAACAATACGTATTGATAATTGGTACAATTATGTTGATTAAAAACAGGAATCAGGCATGGGCAATAATATACAGAGAAAATTAACTTAGCAGACCTCTGTTGAAACATAAATAGACGTAAAAGTAAAGTTATTATAAATAGAAAGGGATAGACTTACTACTTGTAAAAATCCTTTCCGTTCTGGAGTTCTTTTTCGCCAGTTCCTATAGGGATCGTTTCCATGGAGGCCTTGCAGTGCATTTTTACATCTTCGATGGACAGCATAGCTGTAAACTCAACCTGTCACAATATCAATACGCAACCAAACTAGTGCGACGGAGTTTATTTCTTGCATTAACAGGTGTATCTGCGGAAAACAACTCATTTAGAGAAAATCAATAACCTCGACGTTTATACAGCCATTTTGGCAGTTTATTGCCGATACGGTACAACCTACCTAATGCATACATAGATTAAATACTATTGATGCATTTGTCAATAACAATAGAGCATTTCCAACAAGTTCTCATCAGCATTAATACATTTTTTAAAAACAATGATAAGCACTGCACTTATTATCGCGATGGCAAGCGGTGATACAAATGCAGAGAAAACCCGACATTGAGCGGAAGTTATGACAGTCGAAATAAGACTGCGTGATTTCCCACAAGCAACTCGCAACGATGAAAGACTACGAAAAGTAAGCAAATCTGAAACGTCAGCTGCCTACAGATCAAATGCATTTTAGCATTCACCTACTCTTAGAAACAACCAACTACCAGTTGAGAACACTCGGACAAACTAAATATAAAAATGACGAGCTAAAGATAAGGCTAATTGAAAAACACATCTATTGATGGTAATTGTAAAGTGAATGCTGTGACCAAAAAGATTATTGCCAGCAATCGGCAGGTAAGTCAGACGATCGACAGACGTGCTCCAATCCACTCATATTGAAATAAATAGCCACTAAAATGCTTTAAAATGCTATCCTCACGAATCTTTCGGTTCTTGAAGCCTCGTTTGTCTTCATTATTTTCGTCATAAGCCTATGCAATACTTCCGTCATCAAAGTTGTTTCTTGATTACTTTCGAAATACATTATTCTATTGAACTATCTGAGTAATACAGAGACCAAAGTTTCTTAGTATCATACGAGGGCGCAACTAGTTAATATCGATCACTCCGAAGCAAACCTCCTCTAGATAATTCTATACAGCACTATTGTCTGCGACTTCTTCATATCTGAAAGCAGATATTTAAGTGCCAATACGAGTACAATTTTGTATCCTTTTTTCATTTTTTTTCATTGTTTTGAATAATAACAGTAAGTGCTACAGCAACTTGCTCCGTCAGCCTAAAATTATCAAACAGTCATGTGAGCAGAACCCCTTAAGAGCGATATAAAGCAACGTCGTGTGATAGCAGTGCTGTCTCCTTGTCCTACAAAGGACCACATTCTATATCGTGATAATGCATTACACTTGATATATACTCTTTCTACAAAATCTTCTTTTCTGAAGCGATTTTAAATAAATTAACAGCAACCAGTTTTCCCTAGTTCCAGATGTCAGTTACTCTCATCCTAGTCCTAACAATAGCTATATATGCAATATACTCTAGTCGAAAGCAAATTTTGGATTTATGGCGACTTAATCGAAGGTGTAAATGGTTACTGAAAGATCTTCCTGGCCCACCATCACTACCCTTCATTGGGTCGGCACATTTGTTTAAATGGAACAATGTAGGTAGGTAAAATAAAATTAAGCAGTTTTGTGGTTTTTTTTAGGTTTGTTAAACCAATATATTACCTACTTGTGTGCCTATTCTACTAATCCCAATACAGAGTTTACCAATCAGCTAGAAGCATGGGCCCGTCAGTATCTTTTAGAAGTATTCCCTGTCACCGGCCTGCTCAAGGTTTGGGTTGGGCCGGTACCTATTGTCTTCTGTGGTACCCATGAAGCCATTAGAGTGAGTAAAACTCACAACTTATATTTAAGTGATTCCTCGTAAAATTAGTTTCCAGCCAATTCTGGACAGTAATGTTAACATTTCAAAGCCAAATCAATACGATATCATCTCAGAATGGATTGGAACGGGATTATTGACAAGGTAGGACAAAAATAGGAAACTAACATTGAAAACTATAAGGCTGGTATAAGATATATATATTTTTCCAATCTACGGCAGAATTTTTTAAACAATTTTTCATATTTTAAGAATATTTCTATTTAAATATATAATACGCAGTACTAACAATAAATGGCTTCAACGGAGAAGAATGCTTACTCCGGCATTCCACTTCAACATCCTTCAATCGTATCAAGAAGTTTTCGGCAAACAGGGAAAGGTGAGAGTAAAGGGCACGACAAAAAGACACGAGATTTCTTACTGGTATATTCTGTACACAACAAACACCTTTAAAGAGAAGATCAGGCATAATGCAAGAAAGGGGAAATTACGAAAAAAAGGCATCCATATCTGAAGGTCGATACTTGAGATCCTCGTGAATTTGTTGGAGAAGGAATGTGGACACTATTTCGATGCCTTTCCCTACATCAAGAGATGTGCTCTCGACATAATTTGTGGTAAGTTTACGAAATAAAAAGGTAATGTAAGAAACACATTAAATGAATTGTATTTAGTTAAGTTAAGAATAGACAAACTATAGTTAGTCAGGCAGGTGAAATTGCCATATTTAAAATATGCCGTCGAGCTATTCAGAAACTGCAATGGGAACTGAGATGAACTCGCAAACGGGGGGAAGCATGGAGTACGTGAGTGCGGTCCAGAGAGTCAGCGCAATCATATGGGATTATGAAAGGTCTGCAGAATTATAATAAAGAGGAGGACAAAATAGAAAAATGCAAAAGCAGTACAAACTTAATAGATAGGAATAAAATTAGCTTCTACTACAAGAAGATGCAAAGACAAGAATATATTACTTTTAGTGGCTATTAGTATTATTATTTTACTTGATACTGCAGTGAGAACGACTATACTAAATATGTAGATACTATGAAGCACGACTATATAACCGCGCCAAGGTTAAATCATCTTTAACTGGTTACAAAGATGAGAGATTCATGGGCATAATTGCATGGAAAGTTAGGGCGGTGGAAAATATCAGCAAACAGGCTGACCACGTAAGCAGCTGATGGTTTGGTGATTTAAGAAAGGCTAGCAGCAATTAAATGAATACATAGATAGATATATGAAATATTTTTTGGAAACAATGACATTTTGTGTCCAAAAGTATTACATTTAAGATTAAATTGAAAAAGAGCACAGTAAGGTGTGCTAAAGCTTAAAAACAGAAAGAAAATGTGCTTATATACAGCACATTCCAAGGTCGCGAGAAATGAGCGTCAATAATGGCAAAGAAGCGCTTGAAAAGTAACTCGTTCTCAAATTGTGCATTCGAATAACAGGAGTGCTAGATCGACGAGTGTTGAGTGGTACGAGATGAAAGACTAAAAACTACTATGACCGATCGCCGCATGCAGAAAATGTCACGTGCGTCCCTATAAGAGACTTCACCGGCAGATTACAACTTTAGTGTCGGAGGAGATCGCCGAAACGCAACACTTCCGCACGCTTATAGCATATGATTGGTGTAACCTCTTATATAGCGTTCTCTGTCAGGTGTTAGTGGCTAACCCCTCTTCGTTCTTAGTTCTATCTAAATACGTGACCATTTCATCAATAGCTAAAAGGTGAACATTGATCACACATTGGACGTGCCCTTTGCTCAAAATTCTCAATTTAGTGCCATCATTAGGAACATTAGATCAATATGTCATGATTTTACGTACTCTATTATCAAACTCCACTCGTTCTGAAAGACTATTTGCTGGCAAGTGTTTGAAAAAGTAGAACAAGAGTAACAACATCAACAGAACCATAAATGGCTAAACAAATAACAGTCTAGTAGTGGTAAACAACAAATCAACAGACTTCTAGTTACGCTTAACTATAAAATATGGTTTTAGCAAAGATTGTTTTACTTAGTCGTTTTTACTAAGACAAAAATAAGCTAATATTTACATACTACAAAACAATAAAGATATTTTAATTCATTACTATATATGTGATGTTAACTTTATAATAGGTTCCCTTGGCTCTGGTTGAAGCCTATTTGGTATTTGAGTGGAGTCGGTTTTGAGTTCGATCGTCTCGTCCAATTAACTAACGATTTTACCAGAAAGGTTAGCCGCCTTATCTTGCCTGCTGTTTCACTTTCTAACGATAAAATTGTAGGTTATTGCGAACAGGAAGGCCGCAATTGGAGAAAATGTTTTTGATTTCTCAAGTGAAGAGGAGATCAAGAAAAAAAGACTAGCTTTCCTCGATTTGCTGTTTAGTATGCAGAAGGCTAATCATCTCAGTGATGAAGATATCAGAGAAGAAGTTGATACATTCATGTTCGAAGGTAAGAAATATACAATAAAGTGGCCATAAATAATGTTCATTAACCTTTTAGGGCATGATACTACCTCCAGTGGCATTGGATTTACAATGTGGTGGTTGGGGTTGAAGCCTGAGTGTCAGGAAAAAGTACATGATGAGCTGGATAAAGTTTTCGGTATCAAAATAATTCTGTAATATAGAGAAATTATTAGTAGATAATGAAATAATATGAGGTTAAAATTTTGCAAATTAATAAATTTTATCTAAGGTGATTCGGATCGTCAACCAACAACTGATGATTTGAAGCAGTTGGTATATCTAGAAAAATGTGTGAAAGAGTCTCTTCGCCTTACACCTTCCGTTCCCCTTATAGCACGAAGACTTGCCAAAGATATAACCATTGGTATTCAATTAATTATTTTCGTTCAAAAAGTTACGAAAATAATTTTATTTTTATATTCTGTCTTTAATAGGTAATACTACTTTGCCTGAAGGCTTAACAGTGGTAGTTGTTCCGATGACCGCTCAACGAGATCCAAGATCCTATGATTTTCCTGAAGATTTCGAACCGGAACATTTTGATTCTGAACGTATAGTCGGAAGAGATCCATATGCATATATACCCTTTTCTGCAGGACCACGAAACTGTATAGGTGGGATTCAACCCTTTTAAAAACTTTAATATTAAGATATCATATAAATGTCTCCAATACTTTCCAAATTTATTTTTCATAGTTTTGCCTTCCATGTCCCAATTACATATAAGATATGAATGGATGATTTCAGGGCAGAAATTTGCACTTCAAGAAGAGAAGACCGTACTTTCATGGATTTTTCGTCGATTTAAGGTAGAGTCACAAGAGACCTGGTCAGAAAATAGACCAGTTCCAGAATTAATATTGAAGCCTAGCAACGGATTCCGCGTTAGGCTTACTAAGAGGGAAACAAGTATTTAAGACTGTTGTAATATATAGGTGAATGAATATAGAAAATAAAAATCAATATCATGTCATGTAAGCCTCATTTAAAAAGTTATGTGATTTTTACTATGCATTAGATTCTGTGTCCTATTTTCATTTGTCTCCTAACATTAATTATCGGGTTGCATTATATGTAAACTTGATACTTTAATTATTGAAAAATTGGGAGTTTATATGCAGTTATAAATGAATATTCGTCTGTAGAAGTATGGCACTACAAAGATTGTGTGAATAGGTAATGGATGGCCTTCTCTGTTTCTAAGTCTAATTCTGTCTTGCTGGGAACTATTGACTGAAGTCATTTATACATGGTTGGAAGGTTGTTAAGATATTAACAGGGAGAATTGTGACCACATCTTCGTGATGAATATATCTCTTATGTACACGTATCCACATAACTTGTTTATTTAGATATTCTGTTAATTTTTGATTCTAAATAGTTTTCTACGAATATTCCTATGGATTACTTTCAAACTGATGCTATAAGAAGTCATTTGGATATTTTGCCTTAGCGACTACCTTAAAACATTTCGTACATCAACATTTCGGAGTTAAGTAAAGAGAACTTAGTTGGAAATCCAGCATATACCTGGAAACCTAAGGATTTGAAAAGGTTAAATATAGAAGAGCTGTGATTGTAACAAAATACAGTTTTTCGTTACGGTAGCCACAAGTATGGCGACGTACATGGACAGAAAAATCTGCTTCTCCAGTACCCTTAATTTAAGCTATTCATTTGAATTACCTGAACTATGCTAAATTATTTGAACTTCCGGCAGAATATGACCGAATGTTTATCACGAAAGACTAAAGGTATCTGAACTTTCTTGAACTAGAATTTATAGAACCAAAGAGACCTTAAATAATGTACTTGCGTTTTTCGGGTATATTTAGTCTATAATAAACTATTTTATTTTAAGAATAGGGATGTTTTGGCGAAATTCATTCTTATTTTGCGTAAACAGAGAAATTGGTAGTTGACTGTTTTCAAAATACACTTATCCTTCTTTCCAGTCTATTCAAAGAGAAACTTCAACTGATTCTTGTAAAACTGCGATGTTTACAGTTTTAAATAATCTGAGCATTAATACCCTTTGTTCCTAGTTGGTCAGAAACTAGATATGAAAGCGTGCTATGTCATCGCCAGCTAATCATCGAATTCCGTCCTCTGACCGAGTAATCAATCTCATCAAAAGAATCGTTAAGACAGGAAACTGAATTATGAAAGCTGGGTTGAAAATAAGCTGTAATCGTCTATATATTACATATACTGATGGACTAGCCTACTACTAAATAACTATTCTCCAAATGGTGGATTTTTTGTGTATATTTTCCCTTACTCTGAAATATGAATATAATCCAATTTCTCCTCTATGGCATTACTTTAAAAGGTATCCGGATAGTTTCTATCAATCGTTGTGTCAGGTAGTTCATCATAAATCGCTGTGGAGCACAGTTCTCACCTGGTCCAACCCGTTCCCGTATGCCACCCGCTATCTCTCGATATTATCATTAATTAGGCCACCGCGATCCGCCTACAACAGCCTGCACATCTTTATTCTCTACTTTTGTCTCATATTATCAGTTCATCAACATAATCCAGTTTTGTTTATTGGTTTCTTTCCCATATCAGCGGTAGTTCCATCTGGTCTCAACAGGGTCTTTAAGGAAATCACTCTCCACTGTCGCGAACATATTCTGTGAATTTGCTTATTATAATTTACTCACACCCATATCTTATAGAGTAAATTAAATATAAGTATAATTCATTATTATATAAATTATTTTGATTTCACATCTTATACTCCAGTGACTACATTTTTAATAATTAAGGAAGTTTACTTAAAACGTTTGTAACTTCTCATCAGCTACCCATTGCTGGTTATTAATTACGAGCAAATTGATTGTATTCAATAAAATAATTATTATATAGTATGGTATACAGCTGGTGATATCGATTTCTTCAAGTATCGCGATTACCTTTTATGATAACTTTATTTCACTATGCATTGTGCGATGGTCCAGTGCTTAGTTATTTGTCTCTACTTCTCTAGCGTCGAGCGCAATAACTTAAACACACAAAATATATGTTGCTCTTAGTAGTTGCTCCGTGTTCACACACTATCCTTTCGATGCCAGTAATAATAGCTCCATCTGTCATGTCGCTATAATCCCACGCTTAGAGTCGTATGATGTATGCAGATCGGCTTTTGAGTCCTTCTCACTGTTCCTTATTTATAGCTTCTATAATTGATCCCTCAGATAAAGGCATAATTCTTGGTCCCAATTCGATTCTAATATTTTGGCATAACAATGCTATAAAAACATTGTAACTTCTTTCTCAGGATCATTTTCCTTTTAAAACAGGAAATCGGTTCTAGAAAGCGCGACTGGCATGAAGCCTTTGTTCGTCCATCTTGTCTCAAAAGCTCTTTCCGATTGAACAATTCATTGTTCTTATCTTTAATGTTCTTATTTTTAAGGGTAATTTTAACAATGCGCCACCAATTTGATGTAGCAGGACAAAAACTACTCAGTAGTTCCAGTGGTATATAATAACTTTTTTAGCATATTGTACTTTCTGGTACTTTTTAGTATTTCAGTTATCAAATAAACTTCAACGATCGACAACTACCAGAAAGTCAAATATTCTCCAAATTATACTAAGTATACAATATGGAAGATTCCGAAACTGCATTAATGTTAAAATGCGTTTTGGTAGGAGATGCAGCAGTAGGAAAGACATCACTGATTGTTTCTTACACTACCAATGGATATCCTCAGCACTACGTCCCAACTGCATTTGATAACTATTCTGGTGACTATAAAAATTATTCATAATTAAATCATTTCTATTTCAGCGAAAAATATAACATTTTAGTTGTCGTCCGAGTTGACAAGAAGCCGATTCAGTTACAACTGTGTGACACAGCAGGACAGGTATTTATCATTCTCACCAACGTATAAATATAGGCTTTCATAATCGGCTAGTGTAGTAAATAATTAGTTAACAATTCAGTATAATTAAAATGACGCTGAAAACACTAGAAAATAACTTTCACATACGCAGTTGACACTGTAAGAAGCATAAAAGTACGATAGAATTACAAGAAGGCGTATTACTAAAGTTGCGGATGATACGGGCCAGGGGTGCAATACTTTTTTTCTACAATTTACCTGAGTTGAAACTTTTCCGGGAAAATTCTTTTGAATGACAACTGAACCATTCGTATCAGAAAAAGACGTGTGGGGAGGCCAGCCTAAGATACAATAGGGTACAACAAGAATATAGTGGCAAGACAAATTATAAATGTTACTGCTACATTGGTAAATAATAGTTTTATAGCTGTAATTCTTAATTTTTCTTCACGTTAATAAATAAAATAGGAAACACTCAAACAAATGAGAAAAGTGAAGTGGCGTTAAAATAGACTTTCCTATAGGTAATATATTTCGTAGTTGTTTTTTTTAATTTTATGAGAACCTTGGTTGACGCTTGGAAATGATCTATCGCCTGTGCGCAACTGCGTTTAGGTGAGCGTGCAGAGAATGTGTAAACTAGTCAATGTGCGAATGAAAACGACTGACCGCCTAAATAAGAACGAAAAGTGGTTGTAGAGCAGTTATTAAATAAGTAAAAATCAGTATTTTATATTATTTGCAAATGTCGAATTCCAAACAATCATCTCACAACAACTGCCATACAAATTGTCACAACCCAACTATTCAACTGGAGAACGAACGATAAAATGACCGCTTGACTCACATCTACTGTGTGTTCTGATGGTAATTAGAAGTAGCAGAATATCCACCTCTTCGATTATATAATAATAAGCTGAAACATGAGGATCCTATAAAAATATGAAGATAGTAGAATTATTTACACACCTTTATAAGTGGTATAATAGGTGTATGCAAAATAAGTCATTTTAAGATATACTTTCGAAATATATTTATGAACTTTTGCCTAATTGTCCTATTTATTTTACGTTTAGCAGTAATATAATTAATTTTGTCAGTTTATAGTCATCTTTCGACACCTTACGACCATTCTCATATCCTGACGCTGATGTCTTTATTATTGTATACTCTGTAGTTGATCCTCAGTCGTTCAATGATGTCTCTGACCACTGGTTGCCAGAAGTGAGCAAAGGATCACCCGGAACACAAAGTAAGGCAAATTTGGTAATTTAAAAACAATGAAATTTACCACTGAGAATAAATAAATAATAGTAGTCATGAAGCAGACTCACCTCCAACTTCGTTATTTTTCCAGAATACCATAATATAAGAATTGTCTCACTAAAGAATTTTAGCCTTCATTTTTACTTTTACTTCGAATACATAAAATATTGGTGACTAATTCAATAATAAAGGAGTTTGCACGAAATTTCCATAGGTGAAAGTGCGAATAGACATTATACAGGACCTAATATCTTCAATTCTGTGGACAGAGAGGTCGCAAAGCCGTTTCTCTTCCATTTTACTGGCTGTATTATGTTTTAAATGATGTAGGTGCTAATAGAGGCTGCTTCATGGTTAACAGTTATTATACCATTATTGCACTTTGAATCCAATTTTTGGTAAGCATTAACACAATAAATTGCAGTTATATTAGTGGGAACTCAAGTAGATCGACGATGGCAAACTGCTAAGAATACAATTTCTACAGCCAGAGGAAAACAGATGGCAAGTCACATAGGAGCCGAATTCTTTGAGTGCTCAGCTCTAACACAACATAATCTAAAACAGGTTAATCTATAAGTTTTTAAATTTCTACAATGAGCAATGGTGGGATACTATAAAGTGTTTGTTTTAGTATCTGATTTTTGCTTATTTAGATGTTCGACTCAGCGATTTTAGCAGGTTTGGAAGGAAAGACACCATTGAAGTCATCGAGGAATCATCATACGTCGAAACTAAAGCAAGGCTTCCAGCGAATTATAAACATTACTAGGAAACTTATGTAACAAACCGCTTATTCTAATTGCAGTTAAATCCTCTTGAAACTAATATTTAGGTGTATTGTCGCTTTAAAATATAATGGTTTACTTCACTGTATTATTGGCACCTCCATGACCTCACTACTATTCTTCTATAAATACTAAAAGCTTCCATTTTTTATGGTTTTCGAATGTCCACAAATCATTCAGTAACTGTCCCATCATTAAATTCCAGTTGAGAATTATATTAGATAGGTTAAGGCTAAAAAGTGATAGCATTAATTTACTAGAAAACCTTCTCTGACTTTACATGATCATGTGATGACGTTGATCGTTCGATCTCATTCAAGATAAGGTTAGCAACAAGCATGTTGATGCATTTAGATTCAATAATTCTGAGAACCTACTCGAAATCAAGGAACATTTTAAATCGCCATACATCTTAGATTTCATGTAATTAAGTTGTGTTTGAACATTTATTAGCTATTATAATCTAAAAGTAATGTCTATTCAATTACTGATGTAATAAATCCACATAAATTATTCAGGTCTAATAAGCTCGGAAGACATGCAAAGTGAAATTGACAGAGGTGAATTTCTTCCGACAAGCCCCTTAGGATTAATCAAAATGAATCTAGAAATTGATAAAATGGAAAGCATATCATATGCTATTCCTTTCTACTCGGAGTGTAATGAACTTTTAACAACTTGGTCGTTACCCATATAGTTTCCGGGAAACAAGATGTCTGTATTCTGGAATACATCCAGATCATATCATACGGCATTAAGATTTCTGATTTTGTGGCACATTATGTGGCATTTTAAGCCCCAGCACTTTAATATTTCCCTTAGCATTTGCATCTGCAATAATTTTAAGGAATTGATCACTACAGTGTCCAAAAGCGTTTGATCTATAATTATAACTCAGGAAAGGCATCAATAGAGGAAATGAGTGGAAACTGAACACTACGGAAGTTATAGCTGCGAGACATAATAAGTAAGTAAGCTGTTGCCCGTCGTAGGAACTTTGATATCTTAAACTTTATCAGTTACTCAACAAATTGTTTAACCTACCTTAATGAGACCTACACCGAAATAAGAAAAAAGTTTGGGTTGCTCGTTTTGCACCCAAACTGGCTTTCATGTAGATATTATTACGAAATTGTACTTTATAACAGTATGTAAATACTAGTTGAAAACGTTGTAAAATATTAAAAACAGAACGCAGAGTAAATAAAGAGTATTATGATGACTGTATCAGATGCCAAACAAAGAGCATTAGAGAAAAGTTATATGCTCTCCCACAGCAATATAGGTACGTAAGTTAATATTTGAACATCTACATACAATCACGTCTAGATAATAGCATCATCTAGAATCCTTCGAGTAGTCTATCACAATCATAATAACCTCTAATGCAATGTAGAGTTCCTGGGCTACAGCATCATGCCCTGATCATCCTTATTAACATTTTATGCTCTTTATACGTGTTTAGGTATTTTCTATTTCCAAAACATCTTTCGTATGTTCTTCGTACGACTTTTAAGAAAATACGGTGAAATCAAAAGGCTAATTGATATTCAGTTACTTCCAAAGTAATGGACAAAAGAGATCGCCAACTTTTGCCAATGTGGGTACAACAGTTGCCATCTAATTTTCCTGAAGCTTCAAAAAAGTGTCATATGATTTGAGGTGCTTTTGAATAAACTGTTCTATGGACTTGATAACAAGTCACCTTGTACTGAAGTATTAAATACTTTACTTGTGTGCCATATCTAGTTCTAGTCTGTTTGTATCGACATACCCACTGCGGTCGATTTCTAAACAACAGGAAGCAAGAGAATGGCTAAAATCACGAAATTAAGAGCTCTGCCTATACCTTTTACTCCTATCAAGACCTAGTCATAATTGGTTACCAAGAAAACCGCCACTTTTGTTTAGTTTGCATATTGGTTTAGCAATATTAAATTATTTGTATGTTATGTCTTGGTTGATATCAAGTGCAACTTTGCAATAGTGGCTATAAAAGATCACTTGAGTTCAAAACAGACAATTCGAACATGTTTCGTCCACTTTTCATTGTCGCTCTTATTGCATCTGTACAGGCAAGTTATATAGGCTTATTTGAAACTGATATTCTGACACAAAAACATGCTTGAATCGAAATTCTTCAAAATTATAAAGAATGAGTGTACCTTTATGTTCTATGAAATAACCCCAGAAAAATTTTAGGCATTCCCTGGAAGGACTAGAAAACCACGACCTATTACAATTCCAGATGGCTCAAAAAAACTACATCCCTCTAAAGCACCACATGACGAACTGAAGCTTACAGAACTGCCGCATCTCCCTTCTCAAATTCCCGATGACGAACTGAAGCTTACAGAACTGCCGCATCTCCCTTCTCAAATTCCCGATGACGAACTGAAGCTATGTCTTGACGGGGTAGAGGGAAGAGTTTAAGGGCTACTACTTGACTTCGAATGTCTTGACGGGGTAGAGGGAAGACAAATTCCCGACGAATGACTGAAGTTTGAGGGATTGCCTCATCTCACTTCTAAATAATATCATAAAGGGTTTTTCTAAAGTGCCTCATGATTCTAGATAATTCCAAGACCTTGTATTTCTATTACTGATGTATTTAGTAAAATATAAATGTGAATTAATACAATATTTTGTCTTATTACTATTGACAAAAGTGACGGTTTTCTTGGTAACCAATCTTTAGCTGGCGTCACCCATACAGCTATGTTTGTCTGATCTTGATCTATACCGTGTGTTCATTTCATAAATTATGAAGTCATGTNAGTGGCATAAAAGAATTTTCAGCATGCTTCTTGTATGCTTTCTACAAAACCTTTATCTTTTATGGATTTGTGCATATTTCTCGTATTTATTATTTATAATATTATCGTTTTCCTCTTCAATGTTAACAAGACAGCTTTGTAGTTATTCTGAGGGTAATGGGTAGAATGGATTATGCTGGTTCTTGAAACTACGAGTCTCAACTGCTTAGAGAACAATAGGTTATACATTTTGAAAGTATTGTATTCTTTTTGATGGAGGTGGCTTGTCATTTCTGAACACTATAATAAATGCTTATATCCAAAGGGTAAGGAAATAAATTAATGGTTAGACATAAAATTACAATTTTCGATTCATTTCGCTAAACTGCTAAATGCAATATATTAAAAGTTGTATTTAATATATTGCAAGCTTTCAAATGCTTTAAAGCCAATCTATTCCTGTATTAGAAAAACGATTCTGTGTTTAGAAATTTAGAGTTTACTGAAAAGAATAAAGCTAAGTTAATCAAAATAATCTATTAAAATGAAAGTACAAAGGATTGGGTGATTAATACCATAAAGTTAATAGAAACCATCCCTCCATTTGCTTAAAATATCTCCCAGAATGTGCCTAAACAAGTTCAAAGTCTAAAGTCCCAAAATCTAAAGCTAAACAACTAACTAGACATATGACTCAGAATCCATTGAGATCTTTTACGTTCTTTCTAACACATACCTTAGTTTGTACTCCAAAACTCTTTTCCACTTGATTTTTGGACTATTTTTAGCTTATTTTACAAGGTAAAGCCTAAGCCAAACAAACAATGAATATTTTTGAATAAATTAAATAAATATTTATCTCAGAATATCAAAGAGAATATTTTATGAAACTACGAAAATACCAAGATGATTGTACTCAACTAGAGAAGTGTTTTGAGAGCACACATTGTTATTCATATATTAATGTTTAAGCAAAGTCAGCTCTAAATTAGTTGCCTACATATTGTCGTAGTCTACTGACTAGGTCCTAGCTAAATCTGAGATTAATATTGCGTAAATATGGTGAAAGATGCCGTTAGACCAGATTCGTTTTCTTTGCAGCAGTTGTGTTATTGTACCTAACAAAAGCCTTCCTCCTTGAAATTCGCCAAAACCCTTGAAAAATAGATTTCGCTTATTAAGGGTAATAAAAATTTATGAAGCATTAGAAATACGCGCACACAAGTTTTAAGATTAAACATTTTAGTGATTAGCTAAAGCTGTCAGAATTTAAAAGCCTAATTGTCGAAACGTTTAGTTAAACCGGATATGTTGTGGATTTCTTGTATCCTTAGGAATAAAGTGCAGAAGGTTCAGTCCGTTATTCACAAAAAACAGATTGAGAAAAGTATAAAATAGATATCGGATAGTTTTGGTTTAAAAATAAAAGTTCACATGTCACAGACAGCTGTGAAATGGGGAAAAATATTCCGTGATGTATAGTAATAGACACTGGAAAAACTCGAGTCAGCCGAAAATATCTAGTGGCATATATATACTATATATGCGTTCCCTTTATAATTATGTTAAGCTTCATTACCTTTCTCTTTAATCTGTGGAAACGTTTAGCAATCGTAACGTATGATTTCGTAGTGCAATATTGTCAGGGCAAAGTTGAGATCTTCTCGTCATTATTCATAGTGTTAGTGATATTATAGTTTTTGACATCATAAGCTTGGTAGATGTTCTGGCACATTCTCTTGTAGATATTCTTATATTTATTTATACCTACTTGTATCAAAAAGCCTGTTTGGTTTTGTAGTCGAGTAACAGGCTTTCTAACCTAATTGGCAAATGAATAGATCAGGGTAGTCCCTTGAGGTCTGTCTTAAGTAGGTACCTGATGTAGTAACAAAGTGGCTGAGAAAATAAGCCGGCTAATGCTTAAATTTAAATTTAAAAGTGAAAAATAAATCCCAACAAGCGAATACACTATGGAATTGCATATGGTGTTTATCAGTTAGTAAAGTATATTTAAGTAGTCACACCAAATGATTATTCTTCTGATTATATTCGCATTGTAGTCAATTAATGTTTTGTTTGCTGAGTAAGACCATCGTTAGCATTTTGTAATGAAGTTAAACTGTATCATATGAATGGACGCTTTTTGGTGGAAAACTGCACTGTAAACGATCCTTTTGCAGTAAAATAGCACAGTCCAATATACACAACTCAATATCAATCACACAAAATTGGTTCAGAATCCAGCAACGACATTCTTCCACTTTTAGCTTATTTGGTAGAATTACCACCTGTCATATCTCCTTTCTTCGAAACCAACCGATTCTTTAATTAGTTTGGTTCTTCAAATTTCGCTGTTCTCTTCTTTTTGAAAAATCTGATCCCCATTTCACTTTTGGAAAATCCCCAAACCTATATTCCTCAAACTTTATAATACTAATTCTAACTCTACTGCTTACTCATTGGACTGTGATTGCTACGTATGACCAATAATATGAATATTAACAGCATTTGCTGTACAAGAAGAATATCAAAACCAAATAGTTAGGCCTGGATCTAGGCTTAGGCCATAAAATTTATTAGATTACTGTAATGGAAGAAGCCCAGAATTAAACTGTTTGAATTTTTTTCTGTGATACACTTTTACACTGGCTATTTTCGGACCCACCATATTGCGATAAAGCACAGCAATACATAGGATTAACATTTTTACTGTACATGGGTAAATAAACAAGATGAGTATTAGGCCATAAGACCTGAAAAATGCAAATATATGAGGAATTGTACTTTGTTTTCAAATGTTCTCGTTCACATTATGGTGTGAAGGCAGGTTATCCGGCTGATGGGATGTCACATGAATGAGCAAAATGTATGAAAGTTCCGCTGAAATAATTGGAAATGTGTCAAGTTTGTTCATGTGTCAATATTAAAATAGGAATTAGTTTCTGCTTCCTTTGTCCTCATTGCTTGATTAGAATCAACTTCTATTTCCATCTATTCAACTACACTTAGCTTGTGGCGAGTTACGTGTTTCACAGAATAAAAATTTGCAAACCATCGCGTTCATTGCTGATTCACACCAAACAGATTATGTCCTTTGATGTTTTGTCGTGTTCTGTAGCACCTCACTGAGAACACTACGCAACACATCACAATGATCACATGCTATAGTCTTTCCTAAGTTATTACTGCTCATATTTTGTTTTTGTTACTAATTTTGTTAATGTTTCTATTTTAGTAGTGTTATGCTTTTTTGAGGGAAATAGAAACTTATTGCACTTTGTCTCGCTAATATAAAAATTTGTCAAAGTGGTAAAAGTATAGGATAAGCAACTCGCTTAGTTGATGTTGGTTTCCTGGAGTAAATATAATCTACAGGTGTAATAAAAGTGGAAGGCGATGACTTGATGGAAGTGTATTGCAGAGTGTGATGAAGTATTGTTGTGTCCCTTCACTTGATTCTCGTAGTGTTTGTGACGGGCAGCCTCGCAGCGTACGTGCCGTACACAGCATTTCAATGTTGGGGCACCGGACCTGGCAAAGACACACATAACCGCCCGCAGTCGATTCCATCTTGTGATGCATTACATTGGCGCTTGTGGTTTTTCAGTAATTATTTCCACATTCTAGATATCAATCATCTCGTATAATGCAAACACATAATTTGATGCTTCTCAACATTTGGATAATTGATAGTTCCCCTATTAAACATTAATTTTACAGTATAAATTGCGTAATATTAAGCTAGTTAAATAAAAGTACAACGAGCTATTCGATGTTAGCAATAGTTTAAAGACATGTGTTTCAGTAATAGTTAGTACTAGGGGCATATTATTTTCGACTTATGGTATAGGTAATAATATAACAATCGACGATATTCAGACTAATTCCACACAACCGGAAATTGGCGCTCTTTGGCCACTGAGGCACGCTTTCTCTTGCGATGCACGTATGATCGAGGAACAAATTCTATTTTTATATGGTCGCATCCACATTCCCACTTATCACGCATGTGGGTCTCTTATTTTGGTTACTCTCAAATATTTACGCATACGTAATACTATTTATCCTGTAATGAGCATTTCTAGATAAATATTTCTCTTGTTATTTTAGCACATTGTGCTTGGAAAAGGAAGTACGATCACGACACAATACTACACCGTTAAATAATAGCAAGGATTATAATAATAAGATGCTACAATATAGCCATCTATACTAAAATTTTCTCGAACTGTTGCAGACATTTTGTCGTCTTTATCTCATATTGCTATTGCTCGGACTTGTCTTTCGAGGATGTAATAGTTTTTCTTGGTTGGAAAGACATTATCGGAATTCTTGAGATATTATAATACTATAATAGCTATGAGTATATACTAATGGTCGTACGTATCATCTCACCTTGCTTGAAGGATGTTTTGAGTATTTGTAGTTTGATAGGCTGCTTATATTAGGGTATGGTGACGCGGAGCGCAATGCAGCGATTCACGTGTGTGGCTATCGATTTTGTCGTCGGTGCTCTCTCATCGGGTTTCTTCCGATCGTCTGTCGGCGGTCGGCCGCACGGTCTTTTGAAACCGATTGAATGGATGACAAACAATTAACTTCTGTCTGGCTTCTGCTGAGAACTGTGTTGAAAACATAGTTTATCTATCTACCATTTTTGAGAATCTCTTTATAAATTTACATATAGTTGTTCATATTAAATTGGTCCATCATTTTTATATTAAATTATTTATGTATATATGGAAAATATAACTTATTAATGTAGTGCACACTTCTCACTTCCTAGTTTCTCTTGATTGTAATGTAGTAGTAATCAAATTTCAAGATTGAAAAATCACATTTTATTGGAGCACCTGTGAAAATATGAACTATAATCATAGTTAACTTATACTGATGTCTATGAATTCTCATTTTATTTGTTGAGGATTTTATAATTTCATAAAGAATAAGCATCAGTAATTTTTGTGTTAAAGTCGTTAATCCTAATATTTGCTCTTTGTGTGATATAGAAGTCAAGATACATTCAGTGCATATTTAGATATTACTGTTGAACTAGCTTTTCACTCTGGAAGTCTGTGTCCTTCCTGGCTAAATGCACATGCATGCGGTCAAACTTGAGAATGAGATGCAGACATCAGTCGGCATAAGTCATCGGTGCGATATCCGGACGCAAGAGGTCTGCTTACTTAGTTGTTGTGTGGTGAGGGGAAAGTATTGCAAAACAAACCATATAAGTTATTTGTATAATTAAGAAATTGGCGCTCCTCATATAGGATCAATATGGCGATTATTCACTATAATAAATAGATTTGTCATTTTATTAGTGGATAAAAGATTATAAGCTAGTTAGTGTTATAACAACAAGAGGCTAATTATTTGTTTCAGGTAATATCTGCTCGACAAACTTTAGAAAAATGTGGTTTCTGCAGTAGCGTTAAGAAATTATTGCCTTGTTTATTCTGTGGTTCTGTAGCCTACTGTAGTCCTGAACATCAGGTATCTTATTCTAATTCTTTAGTATGTATACTTTATATTAAAGTATTTATTTATCGAAGTGATTTCTAAATATATGCCATATTATATTAAGTGCCATCTATCTAGTTGAATATGCTAGTTGTAGATATTATAATATAATACGTGGATTTTTTTTCCATTTTTTAAATATTGGTAGAGGTTTCTATTTTAAGTTCTTTTATTAGGTTTCTTTTCTGGTAAATTTTGCTATAATTAGATTGTGTGAGAGGCTTGGTTACTTATTTACCAAACTTTTCATAATTACATATAATGGTAGCTTTATAAAACGGCTATGCGTTACTGTGATATATTTGCATAGTCGCTTTAAAATGTTGAAAATATTATGTTAAGTGAACATTGTTGCAGATAGTAAGACTTTACAGTCACTAAATAACAGCATTATAAGCCATGTATAGATATGATTTGAAACTACTTCTAATATACATTAGAAAAACTGCGTATGCACTTGTTTTTTTGTGGAAGTTTTATATTACTTTATTGTTTGTTTGAAATACATCCGCTAGTTTTTGTATGATTTATGGGGGCTACGCATCTTCACGAAAATTACAAAATTCTGTATTAAAAATCAATATCTTGAAACTGGTAATTTTACTAATAATATTGACTGCAGACGTCATTCTCTAATGTTATTTCTATAAAGTAAATGGGAAATATAAAAGAACCCAAAACAATTAAAAATTATTCTACAATGTTATTTTTGTTAGTTAATCTTTAAATATAAAGTGTTTCTCATGAATTATGTTTTTCAGCAGTTTGACTGGAAAAGACATAAGCCATTATGCAAGACATTGCAATCCAGACGATCCACTGCTGAGCAACATGAATTGTCAACTCAGACCAAATCAATACCTGAAGCTATTTCTCTTATAAAAGAAAATTCAATTCAGTATGAAGATTATACGAGAGCATTTCGTCCATACAGTAGCACTAAAGCTGCGGTTTCTTTTACTAATGGTAGTGGTAAGTAAACAATCGTATTTGTTGATTACTGTTTAATATGGAAGTTTTATCTCTATTACTTATAATCCCTTGAAGTTCTGTTTTAAGACGGTTTTTTTTGCATTTTCCTTCATAATTTTTTTCGGCATTTTAAATTTCTGCAATATTACTATCCTATATGGAATTATTTTTTTTGTTCCATAAAGTAGTATTTTCGTGTTGTACTCGAAATATTTATAGCATCTTCTGTATCTGTTTCACAAGCATCAACGTCAGTGTTAGCAGCTGTTTCATTAGCACAGGATGAACGGATTGTACCTACTGATGATCCCGATATACAGGTAATTTTTATTCTTAATAGTTTTTAATACATTATATAATTGTGGTACATCTTTTTGTGTATGAAACCAATAACTTTTTCTTCTCTTAGGTGGATATGCTATTAGTACTATAAAAAATGAGTTCTGGGCAGATTGATCATTTCCATATAGGGTTCCTAATTGATACTTGAAACTGTTAACTTAACTGCTATAGATATTTTCATTTAGAAATAGTAGTTTTCTGGTAGATAGAGTAGAAAATTTTGCGGATCGTTCATTTTTAATGTTAGTACTAGGTACTATGTATTTATTTTTATTTTTATTATTGATATGGTTGGGTAAGTGGTTGGTTTACTAAAGTACTAATGGGGTCTCATCCGTTTATTGTAATTGTTTATTTTTCACTGCGCTTGGTGATGAATACAATACTAGCTTACGTGTATTTTATAAGCCCGTAAAGGTCATATGCGTTGTTTATGTCTTGAAGCACCTAATAAAATTCTTTCTTTTTAGCACAAATTTGTTATTATTCTTTTAGACTTATAAGTTATTCGAAGTTGTTAGAAATTCATTACAGCATTGTTATCACAGGTTTATTTCATATATTTGTGCTATCTATGTAGGTATTACAATAAAAACAAGATGTATTAGCTAAAGTAGAAGTGCGAACTGTATTTTTGTCACATTTCTATTGCAACTTGCAAAGATTCTTGATACAACTGTTAAAGACGGTTGCTTATCTTGATACTTCTGCCTAGATCTTCCCGTATCAGTGTGTACGTGTTGTCATTTAATAATAACGATTTGCGTGACTTTTCCATTAAGGGGAACGTCATGTATGCATAAAGAATAAAATAAAAGAATGGAATCTCATTATGCTCTTTGAATTTAGGCTTGTGAGCATGCGAGGGACGTTAAAATGTCATTTAGTTTCTACAAAATGTATAGTTTTTGACGTTATTTAGCATATTTTTATATATATGGGGTGTTGCCGTTGCTGCTAAGTTTTTTCAAATGATTAGAAATGCTGTGGTACTATTGTATGGTCTGATAAGACCACCTGAAATCCTAGTTTATATTTCTAGTGAGACTGATCAGTAACACAACTTTCCTTGATATAGGGTTGTTCCTAGACTATATAAGGAAAATCACTATGGAGATAAGCTTTAGTGAAAAGGAATTTTCACTTTTAAGATTATCGAGGGTCCTTCTACAAAAGGTCCTTCGCGTTCTCGGAAGCGTCCGACACCTTCGAACTCAGCTGAGGGTAGATTGCCGTTTAAAGATCACAATAAAAACCTAGTCTACCAAGTAGGTTGTCGATTATATGATATTGTTAAAGTGATTTTCTTTCATTATAATTGCTAATTTTAGACAACTCTTCAAGACCATCAACGCCATCTCACTAATCGTGGTCTTGCTGTTAATATACACCAAGCGATGGTGTTAAGGCTTCGAGTTAGTTTACTTATTTTTCAGTTTATTTATGTAGTACTATACATTTGCCGTAATTTATAAAGTTTTAGTATATTGCTGAACATGTAATTAGGAGCTTGAACGAGTTCGGCTGGGCTGTTGTTGATAATTTTCTCGGTACTGATCACTGTAGGTACACTAATATGTAAGTATAATTCTAAAGCTATTTTACTTTTGGTTACGTGATTGGTTTTTAGAATTTTAGCAATTATAATTTAGAGTTCTTTACTAATTTTCTAAACATTATTTATTTCCGCTAAAATATACGAAGTAATTTCCATTTTAGGGAGATAGAGCGACTTTACTCAAGGGGGCTGTTTAGCGCAGGTCAATTAATGGAGAGCAAGCATAAAGACGAACATCATATTAAGGACATACGCTCTGATAACGTATGGTTATCTACTTTTTTTTCTTCAGCATTCCTTTATTAATTTATTTGTTTAGATTTATTGGTTTGATGGAACAGACAAGCGTGCAGATGATGCTGCCACTGTCCGTCTTTTAATTTCAATGATTGATAGTGTTATTCAACATTTTAAAAAAAGGCTTCCTCCTTATGACATTGGTGGACGTTCAAGGGTAATTTCGATTTTTTTTCCAAATACGCACTATATTGCTTCTACAGTTATATTATTTTTTTTCAGGCGATGATTGCTATATATCCCGGAAATGGTACTCGTTACGTAAAGCACGTTGATAATCCAGTCAAGGACGGAAGATGTATAACGACTATATATTATTGCAATGAGGATTGGGATATGACTAAGGTACTATTTTACTGATAACTAATACTCAATACATTACTAGTATTGTACTAATTGCTCCAAACTACATATGTTAGGACGGAGGGATGCTGCGTCTCTATCCAGAAACATCTGCTACTCCAATGGATATTGATCCTCGAGCTGATCGACTTGTTTTTTTTTGGTCAGACCGAAGAAATCCACATGAAGTCATGCCTGTTTATAGAAATCGGTGAATATATTCATTTATTCCACATTTAGGATTATTCAATTTCCATTCACTAGTTTTAATCACTTTGTTCTAGAGGTAACCATGATATGGTTTCCAGATTTGCTATAACTATATGGTACATGGACAAAGAGGAAAGGAAAAAAGCGTTACAACGTCAAAAAGAAATGATGTTAGGTGGCCAAGAAGAAGGCATGGATGAAGAACAAGTCATAAAGGTTTGGCCTAGACTTAGTCCACTAGTGTTATAAGAATTTATTTTGTTTAATGCCGTATAATTCACAAGATTATTCGTAGTTCACTTACTTTCTTACAGGAACATGCCCAGCCTATGCATGAATTATCTCGCAAAGAACTACGAATGTTCCAGAATACATCTTCTGAACCAGTACTTGTGAGATGTGCTAGTAATGACAAAGGTTAGACACTAATAGTTGTTTACAGTATTATGGTTGTTAAATTTAGTGATTAACATTGGCTATCATTAGTGCAAATAGTCCGATATGTTTAGATCAGGCAGATAGTAGTTTGGATTCGGGAGTCAACTCATCAGTGCCAGATTTGGGACGTGTTGGAAGCATGGTACGCATTTCGAGTCTTCAAAATATCACCGATGCTTTTAAGAATGAAAGGGCTGGTGAACGATGTAATTCGAGTAGTACTTCGGAAGAGGCAAATGATATTGAGGAGCTTCCTGTTGCTCCACCTACTGAACGTCCAGAATACCAGATATAGATTTTATAATAGTGCTTGCCTTATTAATAACGGGTTAATCACATGTGAACTACGGTTTTTTTTCGAAGTTCATTATTTTTAATACAATGTCGTTATATTCATTATCTAAATATGACTTTTTTTGTTTTGGTTAATTTTTATCTTTGTTATGCCATTGTCGCTTAGAAATATGGGTACCTGTTTTTGAAATAACTATTTTCACTACTTTTTTGCGGTAAATAGTGCCCCATTATTCGTCATGATCTAATGTGTGCACTTTTCCTAATTCTTATGAATTATATTCACCTATAACATAACTTGGAGATATTTTCTTCCCAATTCGTGTTCTCACAAGGATAACTTACCTTATGGTTGTATTTATATTCATAGGTTTCCTTGTGGGAGACTTCATAAGGGTATTAGATGTTTTATATGATTCGATTGTACATAGTAATGGTATGGGTCTGAAGTTCTAGAGACCAGGCGACATCAATCAATATCGAATCTGGTTGGTGGTTTAGGTTTCAAGCTACCACTTTATTCAGGATGTAACAAATTTGTAGTGATATGGTTTTATCCTGAAACTTATTTAAATAAAGCATTTGGAAGGTTTGGACACTTATGTTCATAGGTACTAGATTTTCGTTTTATGCTAAGACAATATCTGGGCACTTAAGTGCCTCAAAGAGCATCATTTCATATCTTATTAAGTGCATGTGAACAACTCAGACACTGGTATCGTTCGCTCATCTTCACTTTCTTCACGAATATTAGGCGGGCTTGATTTCCGTAGACACTTAAAAATCTTGCAGTAGTTTGGACATGAGGAGAGCGTATGTGGGGATATGTGTATGTTGTTAGCCTGATTTCGCTCGTTTTTCTTGTTTATTTCAATTATTTGCTAGAAACCTATTCAGTCCTTTTCCTGCATTAAGTGAATTGTAGAGTACATTAGTTTATATAGTACTTAGAGAAATTTCAGTTATTTTTCAGAAAAATTATAAGAATTTCATCTAAAAAATATTTACTTCTTAGCACCTAGTAATTTCCGGGTATTCTATAATTTGCTCTAATCAGTGTTTTTGGTATATGCATTAATACCATTTGAAATTGAAATATATTCTAGTTTTCATCTAAGCAGTTGTCTGTAGTAATCGAAGTCCTCCATAAATTTATTGGTTTGGATTTAAAGTGTAAATTTTCATTTATATTTATCATTTGAAAGTCAGATTTTAACGATAACAATGTTTATCATAATTTAAGGATTGGTAATTGGCTACAAGTTATTAAAGATGAAGAACATTTCAGTTGTAATGTCATTGTTGGAAGATTTGTTTTCTCCACCTGTTCACTTTTCCCTAATTGCGCTCTCAAGAAATGCTTCATCTGATTTAATCATTTCGAGAACATTTTGCACCAACAACTGCAGTCCCCTTACCCCTTCTCCACTGTCATATGTATTGATTATCCACTCATTAAATATAATAGCTAAGCTTAAATAAAGTTGCTTGGATATCCAATCAATTTACTCAGACTGAAAATGGAAGGATGTGCGATGAATTTCTCGATGATGGATTCATTGTCATCTCTTTTACATAGTTTATGAGATCTGGATGCGAACCATACTTGTAAACACCATAGAAGTCCATCTTGTGATGTTCTTTAGTTCTTTAGCTCATGTCCTGAATAGCGGATTACATTTTCCGCTTCAATATTTTCATTGTTTGACATTATACTATGCTGCTTCGGTAGAATTTCGTCCATGCTCAGGGCGAAAACAATAAGATATTATGCATAACTTTGAATGCGTCCCATAGTATAGATGAACAAGAAGCATCAGATAAGACGAATATTATTCGATTTCCTCCATTTAATTCATATCATTCCATAGTTCTCAGCAAATTTTTCGCTGGAGCACTCAATATTCTTTACTTTTGCATCGTATTTCCCTTTAGCTTTCTTTTTGAAGTAGGCTTATAAGATATTTGTTTAATATTTCATTGTAGAGGAAACTGTTATGTCAGTCGTTGTTAGAATCACTGTGGTTGTTGTCTGTTGGTTCGCTATACAGGTAGCAGTATATTTTATATTATGATTTTTCTTTAATTTGCCAAATCACTTGCCAATTTTTGTGTTGCAGACTGATTGTTGGGTTTCTCCTAATAACATTCAGACCTACGAAAATCAACCACAGGTTAATTATTCCCATTCATTCTCTCACTAAGAACTGTTTAAAAAAATTGTTTTTTCTACAGATGATCTCGATAAGCTCACGTGCTTTTCTCCCACCTAGATATAGAAATCTGTTTGGAACTGATACTTCTAAGGTGATAGTGCAGAATATTACCAAATAGATTCTGCTGATCATTCACGAAAGTATTTTAAGGTGAGAGATGGATCCGCATTCATTCCAAAAACTATGACTGATTTCACAGGCAAAGTAGGACAGAGACGACGGCAAATTTTTAGCTGGCAACCATCAACTATAGGAGGAGACTTAGATGGAACACGCTTTTTGGTTTGATACTACTTTATGCTTATAGAAATATATTTTATAATTGCATTCAGTTCACAGAGTCATCAACTTCACTTTTGCAGGCTGTTTAAAAACACAAGTGGTTTGGATTCAACTGAACTTATAGATAATGTTAAACTATTTTGTGATTGCCTATTTAATAACATATGTAGAGCAATTTCTGGATATACTATCGTGAATATTATCCGATTATTGAAATATTCGGCAATATACTATTTTTTATTATTATTTCTCGAATGAATATCAGATCAGCAAATGCCCAAAATACTACAGAAAAACTTTCAAAGTTACCCGTAGTATCGTAGTTTTAATGTTTAGATTAAAAAAGATGTAAAACAATAAGGATCAAGAAACCGAGTCTATCATGAGATAAGCGACAGGAAAAGTGATGTGATGAAACAATATTGTAGTATAACATGGTCATGAATCATTAGAACTCAACACCTCCTATAGTACTCATGTAATACATAAACAATATGCCACTAGAGATTCCGAGAAACTGAAGCAACGTGACCAACAGACTCTCAGCGATATTCTCTTTCATAAGTTCATTACAGGACTCACGAATCTCCGGTATCTGCAATAAGGCAATTAAAATGAAAGCCTATTTGGCATACTAAACGCATGCATCTTTATTTTTTGAAGAACGAAATAATTTTTCTTATTTTTGTTACTTAGTAAGATAATAATTACTTTGTGTACTAAACAAAATTTACTGGACACGTCATGATAGATGTCTCTTGATGCAGTGTTTGGGTTTTTGTTACGTGTGAAGAAAAGCTATTTGTATCTAACGTCAGTGTTTGGAAAAAATTCTATTCGTTAGGCCGTTCAACATAACATCCTGTTTATCTCTATTTGTTTGCATAATGTTCACGAAACGCGTTGTGCATGTTGTTTACCCCGTCTAAACAGTGAATGTAAAAGAGGGGTATTTATTATATTAATAACACGAAAGAGATTTTTAAAACGAGTATTTGACCGTGTCAATTCAAAGAAACTCTAGAAAAAATTTAAATATTCTGGCAAAATGAATGTCACTAATGCTAAAATAAAATACGATAGAAATTACGAACCAGTGTTCCCAAGAAAATGTACATATACATGCCAGATGATATAGAGAAGATGTAGTCATCGTAACCTTCATCAACATTGTCCAAGAGAACCCCACAGACAAATCCTAAGTAACTGAGAAAGATAGGGATCATGTTGAAAAGAAGAGCACGGCGGAAACCTAGCCCTGAGTTTATCAGTATTGCCAAAGTTCCTGAAATAAGAGAATATGTCTTACATAGCATAATTAGCTGAGGATCAGTAAAAATGTGCCTGTTAAAATATTGATTGAAATTTTAATTAATGAAAGTGGGACCTAGGTTAGCTATTATTTCACTTGCCAAGTTCTTGAGGAAATTGTTGAGAAACAACAGCGATTCCAATGCTCAATCCACGTAAAAGACTATCGGAAAAAGCAGCACCTATTAATGTCGTTTATTTATTTTTCTATATTACATTAAGATGTAACTTTCATAGTTTTACCCATGCTCATTCCATCGACGAAATTGTTAGCACTGGAACCAAAGATAATCATGTATGCGACTGAAGCGACTTCGATAGCGGCTGGTTTGAGCATTCTCTTCTCCACTACTTTTATTGATACGGACACTTCATCATTATTATCTTCCTGAATACAATATAAAAATAAATTTGTAATATCACACTAATAGTACGAGTTATTAATAAGCCTGATAAAATTTCTCGTGTCCATAGACTTCTCTTGTTTCAGTATTATAGAACTGTCTAAGAGTGAAGGTGAAAGTATATCCTTATTTTTCATGAATATATTGAGCTCTTCCACTGCGCTGACTCTAGTGGGTAACAATTCATAGAGAATAACAAACAGGATTAGAAAATAAATGTACACCGCATTGTTTTACAAATCTATAAAAAGTAGTGTTTTTATCTTGTTCGTATAAAAATTACTGTTTTATTTTGGTGTATTATCTTATAGCATATGCAAAACTGTTCTAGGTAAATTCTAATGTCGTTGAGCTGATGGAAATATGAGAAATTTGACTACGCAACAAGTGTGATTCTATAGGCTTCAAGGGCGCCATTAGTAATAAGGAGTTTTTGAAAATTGCATTTTCGTGGTGTGCTTTGAATGCTGATTAAATATTACATTAAAGGAAAGTATTAATAGGACGAAAGAAATAAACATGAACAAGATTTTCACGTTACAGAAATGTTTTCCTATCTACATGGTGAGCGATACTCTTAGGCATATGCAAGAAAACAACTGAAAATAGAAACAGCGTGACAAACATCGTTTTGCAATGTAATATACAATATTTAGGCTTATATTTTTGAAATTTTGCTAACGTTCTTATATGCCTCTCCATGTGACGTCTATAGAATTTTATAGGAAAACTCTCTTCGAAAAATTAAAATACGGCGTTGATTCAAAGTAGGAAAGATTTATGGTCACCTTAAATGTAAGAAAAAATATAATTAACCCACCGTCTTTATTTTATTGAAGATAACCTTCGGTTCATCCACATCTGCCGCGTGATGTAACGGGAGACCCTGAAGAAAAGAGACTAAAATAATTTCTCTCTGATGTGTTACATTATCTATCAAACAAATGACATACAGAAGTTTTAGACTAGAAAAATTAATTTACAGTATTTTCGGACAAAATAACTTGAACTCCGGACGAAACTACTAGTGCTTTTTCTGTTCTTCGAATTTAATGATATGAATTATCCGCGCGCAAGATTTCTAAAACGAAAATACTCCTATTCGAAAATGCAGTGAAGAACTGGGTATGCTCATATAGCAAGACTAATCTGAACACCATTTTAATTTTATGAAGGACATTTTTGAGGTCTTGGGCATTTGTGTTTATGTCGAAAACCATTAAATTGCGCTCAATAAGGAAACCTTATAAGTATACATTTTTTAACGAGAAAGGATTTTTGTATTTTGTATTTTAGCAGGCTTACCTTTTGTAGTTCACTGTTCACAGTATCTAGGAATTTTCCACTTTGGCTCTGAAATATTTACTATATGAGAAGTAAATAGTCGTTACAATATTCTACGCTTAACAACTCACGTAGCCTTCATTCTCTTTATGTTGCGGATCGACATATTCAATCTCATCTAGCTTCTCAACAGCATTCATGACAGCAACACAGCGCCGAGTAGAAAACTAAAGTTCTCACTAAGCCTATATCATATATTGAATAATTTTCATTTAATACACTCACCGTCCTAGTCAAAAGATTATTAACCATAACGATCTCGAGCTCTTCCTGGAAACATTGATATTCCTTTTGATGCGCGTTTTATGTCTTTATCATTATTCCGACTTACCGCTAGTGCAGTCTTTTCCTTAGCTTCCAGTTCATTCGGTTCCTCTTCTGTCGTCTCTTCTTCTTTACTTCCACTCGTGATGGGGTCATTCTTACTGATTGTCGTTTCCTCAGTGGCGTGTCTCATCTGTTTTCCTTATATTCGTTTTCTGTTTTCCTTGTTATGTGTACTAGGATGGAGAAGCTATATGCTTATATTTCATCAGCATAGCTGTCCGCATGTACGAAGAATTTCGACTGTAGGGGATTTCCATCAATCTTTTAAACGGGAACATATAGGGGATGTGTCGCTACTATCGTGTGTGTGATCCCCTATTTTATCACTCACCTTCAACTTTGAAGGATGTATAATAGATGCAATCGTCGATGTATGAATTCTTCGTTTTACGTGACGTCGCTGGAAACTAGTTCTTAAAAAAACTATCTAAAATTCAGATAACTTATTACGTGCAAAATATAAGATATATATTATTGTTGCGATCAAAGTAGTTGATAACTTACTCGGCGCAACTCAAGCATATATTGTAGGGCTCTATCTACCGAGAAAAAGGCATACAGAGCTCCAATAATAATGGCGGACTTGGACTGATAGTTGAAATCATCCAGTTCTGTTAGATGGAAGGCCTCAAATTATATCCTAACATAATTTATAAACATAAAAAGGGAATATACTTTGGAAAACTATGTTTTAACAAAAATTTAAAATAATCTTATCACAAGATAAACTTTTGCTATTCTTGTCCCCACATTTTATATTATGTTTTGTTGTATTCGCTTTCTCGATTGTTGCTTACAGCTCTATTCATCCGAAATCAGGAATACAAATAACCGTGAACTTCCACAGAAACAACAACAAACAATGGTAAGGCCAAATATCAGTTAAAGCAACACAAGACATCGAGCTAGAAGCACAAATAATAATATTTTTGTTTAGATATTAATAGAAGATATCCATCTTTACAAGTAAGTGGGAGTAAATAATAACGATTCCCTTTAAGATGTGGAATTCAAACCTTTTTAAATGTTAGTCATGAGGGTTTTATAATGGTTTTCCGTGACAGGTGTAAGAAAGAAAACATTGGACTTCGAGTGGCAACATTCGATGAGAAGCACTTGATAGTGACGACAGAAAATTGACAGAAATGACCAAAAAAAAAAGACCAGAAAACATGAAAAGGAACAATGTAAAACAGCTAGTGATATAAGTTAGAATTAGCAAGATCAGTAAGTTATTATTTTTAATATTTACAGTTAATGTAAATTATATAAGCTTACAAAGTATTTTCCAACATCTTTATTGTATTATCCATTTTTCAACTGAACCTTTCTCAAATTCTTTTGCTATCATGTCAACTTAGACTATTATTAATAAGGAATTAGAAGTACAATATAATTCAATTCACCTGAGGGATCATAATGAACATTGATGATCCACTGAGTGCTCCAATTCCGAGTGCAATGAGGAATATCATTATTCTTTCGTACAGCGATTTGCTAAGACAGGGTAGAGCCAACATTCCAAGAGGAGCAGAAAATGAGCACGCCGATATAATCACCATACCGAGACCCCATGCTGCAAGTGTTTTCTTAAATTTCTCTCTCTCGAGACATTTTTTCTGCATTAGTTACATTGTTTGAAATAGTGTGATCTCTTTCTGTGACAGAAATTTGATGTTGACTTCGTCATGGGTTTATTACGATAGTTATGCCCTTCTTCGATCAAATTCCTAACGACATTATGGATATAGTATTGATTAACAATGTTTTATGTTTATTAATAGTAAAAAATGTTTTAATAGTATAATACCTAATGTAATATGATCTAATTCACTAAGTTTTCCTTAAAGATCAATAGATAGGGATCAATAGGGAGCACAATGCGCAAAGCGATAACATCAGAAGTAAAGTCAGATCGAATTAGTTAAACAAACTACAGAAATATATGATAGGCTCAAGGACTTTGAAAAACTATTGATGGCTAAAATACTGTAATAACTCAAGAGGATGGGGTAAACATTTGTTGCCGCAAGTAAATTTACATATATATTTTCATCTCAGTTTAAGTTATTCTTAAAAATTAATTGTGTCAGTAGATCGTCTTATAGCAAAAATGAATAAACCCTAAAATGAAGAGAACTACAAATAGATTTCGAGTTCGTGCCAAGAAGTGTCTTGTAGTAAGCAAAGATCTCAAAAGGAGGCGCCATCGTAAAAGGTTAGATTGTAATGTACATTAGCAAGACAACGCCTAACTGATTTTCATAGCATACATTCCGTAAAGAGAAAACAGTAAAGTGTATCAACTCAAATAATATGAGTAAGGAATAGTTGTTAATTTATTAGCATAATAAATAAATAAATATGTAAATCCTATTCTCCACTAACTCTCCCATGCCGCTGGCTTTTCTAGAGCGCCTACAGCCTCTGTGTAGTTGTCGATTTTGGCTGCACTAAAGGCTTCACGAATCACATCATGAATTAGATCACTTGCATTCTGAAATGCATAGATAGATAAATAATTACTAGGTCAAAGGATAATTTTCTTTAAAATCACTCTTATTTAAACGAGTTATTTGGTGGTTAATAACGGAATTCTACGCAGTACCATAATTAGAGTAATAGTACCAGGTGCTTAGAGTAACTCACAAAGGGTGGAGTGGGTAGACCGTGCTGTTTCATTGAAAGTATATTCTCAAGTGCGACCATTACTTCCCTACAAGTTTACCCGGACGATAACGATCACTTTCCAGCAATAAATCGTCTACTCTACATTAGTGTACTTGAACGCCAAAATCACGAATAGAAAATCGGAAAAAAAACTCATGTTGATGTAGAGATACCCAGGCTTAGTATAACCAGCTTAAAATTTTTCAAACAATAACCCGCACGCCAATTAAATGGTAATTACTTACTCAAAAGCTTACCAAGACGGTTGGCGACATGTTGTCGGTTGTTGTTAGAGTGACACTGCCATGACAGGTCACGCCCCTTACCGTCGGTGAACAAATATAAGATTTACATACAAAATTTTATACATTTTATAATGATAGTAAAACAAAAGTAAATTTCCTATACAGCTAAGATTTAAATAAAACAAATAAACAAGGATTATACAGCATATCTGAACCCATTCACATACGTTACCTAATCGTCAATAAAGACAGAAACAGTTGAACTGATTACATTCCACACTAACCTTACGATATGCAAAAAAAATGGAAGACAATCGTAATCACAGAAATTTCGTAAATGGTCATTAATACTGATTAATGAAATACTATTCCTTAAATCAAATTTAATAATTTATAATATAATAGGGAAGAATTACAAGAGAAGTTAAAGGCATAATATAAAGAGATAAAAAATTGGGTAAATCTCTAGTACCAGAGTATTTATCCGATATGAATAGACAAATAGAGTGGAAGTAAGTCGAAGTGATTGGAAATCTTAGTAAATGGTTTGATAGGAACATATTTTTAGGCAAAACGAATTGTTCAGCTCAACAATTATCATCAACAATACTAAGTACAAGTAGTACAGCTAATAATTAAGTCATTTAATAGATCAGATGACAAATAAGGATTTATCTCAAGAGATGTATTACACTCGTTCTATAAAGTACACTGGATAACTACTTCAATAAGGGAACTATACCAATCAACTGTTCAAAACGAGTATCATAAGAAAAAAGAATATGATTAACTTTATCTTTTATTGTACTAAAATTATCTCATATCTATGACTTATTTGACAAATAACACTATTAAGCCTCATGCCGGTAAATTTAGAAAATAATAAAGCATCGAACTTAGGCTTTATATACAGGGTACGCCAAAATATCTGGTACGAATGTCAAGTCACAAGAGATCGTAGTAAAAATAGTATTCGGCATGAAAATTTACCTGGACATACATAGGATACTTAACAACAATTTGATCCAGTAGGTATCCAAAAATGCCTCCTTTTGCGGTCACGAGCCCGTAGAAGCCCCCCAACGGAGTTTTCCTATACGCTGTTATTCCGGCTCCAACCATTAAAAATGACTTCTACTATCAACGGATGCTCTCTCAAATCTTTGATGTTCACATTGAAGAAGTTGTATATTATTTTGGCTATTGAGTGCTAAGTTGGCAGTGAAAATTACTTCATCCGTAAAAATCACGTTCGAGACACTGCACTGCAGAACAACGCTTCAGAGTTTCTTCGACTGATCTTATATGGGTGGGACTTCAGTTAATGTTTAACTATTCTCCCCATTAATAGTGGACTAATATTGAGGTTAGAAGCCATCTTCCTCATCAATCTATTGTTATCCGAAGGACCCTCTTTTTGACAAAATTTTTCGAGTGTGAGAACTTTTCACGGACGTGGTTCTTCCACTCCTGTGAGGGTCTTCTGCAGTGCCCAGCTCCTGGAATCGTTTCACGGTCCAGTGAACAGTCACTCTCGTGACACCGAGCTTCTTAGCAAAAGTAGCCATTTTCTCTTCTTGCTCATGCAGGTGGATGACTGTAGTGCGTAGACTTTTAGAAGTCATATAACAGTTCAGAGACGAGATAATTGAATGAAATCTTAAATATGGTTCGAGGAGGCTTTAAGTAACACATACTCATTAGCATAGCGAATCGCTACGCCATATATGATATTTGAACAACACTTGAATTTCGTATCACAATCTTTCGTGCACCCTGTATGTATATTACGTTGCTAATTACAAACCGTTTTAAAAATTGTAAGTGATTTTATCTTTTTGGCAAACCGATTGCCCACAAACTTTGAGCGTAATTATAAATGAATATTACAATTGCATAAAAAAGGAATGATACAAACTTGAATCTTGTTGTTTTTTAAAACTACAAACGATTGTTTGTTATTCAAACTAAATTGTAAGATACCTGAGGACGAAATGAAGGAAGTATTTTAGGTATGTATAAATCTGCCTGAAAGCGTAGGTAAACAATAAAGCACACTTTTTTAAATGAAACTAAATGCTGTCAAATTATTTTATGAATACTAACACTATGTCTCGTTAAACGATTATCAATGTCAATTGCCCACAGACAACTGTCAAGATCGCATGCAATTTTCCTGAAAAAGATTAATATTGAATTGTTTGCTTGATATTGATGGACTACTAGCAAGAATTACCGAAATGATTGAGCTATATTCATCCAGTAGTTTCCAGCTGGATTACCGGCAGCTAGACCACGTAGTCTCAATAAAATGCCTTCACTATCGAGAGCCCAAACTACGTTATCGCCAACAGCTACACAGCATAGATCAGAACAGTGAAAAGTCGAAAACATCAAAGTTAAGCAAACTGTTTTCGCTAATATAAATACTAGACACATAAAATAACGAAAACATAAGTACTTACTTGACTCCAAGAAATTCCAACTAAATTCCTTCCATTTACTCCTACACGAGCCCAAGCGCGACCACCACTCAATATCCAAATGAAAAAACCATTAGGAGAAACAGCTACCTAGAATAGCATAAATATATTAATAATCCAGTATTTACTTAATATATGCCTGACCTGAGTAACCTTGTTCCCATTCATTTCAGGAGGAACAACAGTAGTCCACTTATTTTCTGTCCCAATTTTAACGAGAATATCACCATCACAAGTTACTGCCCATGAAGAAATACGACTATAGGAAATAGAGCATATTGGAACTGCAAATTAAAATTTTCAACAATAAAAACTGTTCATTTAGAAAACGAGAGAAACTTTTCTATAAATCTGACCCCGAAGTAAATCGTCGCGTTTCCATTCAACATCACCTTCAACCCAAGAATATACGTAGCCGCAACTATCAATGACTGAGACGACATCTTGACGTGACGTGATACCAACCACCTAAACAAAATATGACGAAACAAAAACAAATTCTTGTTTATATAGAAGAAAAATAACTAACAGCAACACAAGCAGGAGGCATTGCCCGAGTAATAAAATTTCGACGCATTGGGCGATATATATACATCTCCGAATTCTCTCGACACAAAAATATATCTAAATATACTTGGTAAATAACCAAAATAATGCTACCTTTAAATAACGACGGAACATATACCTAAACCATTTTGTGAGAGCGATCGACAAGAAATAAAAGTGAAACTATCGATAATTTCATATTTTGTTGGTACTTCCCGAAGAAACCTACAAAACCAAAGTTTTTGCATTTTAAGCAATGAAAAAGTCCAAAATACAAACCTGTGACCAGACAAGGCACACCTAGATAGATATAATAAACGTCCAATACAAATAAAGACTCCAGCTGAAGATATCCTAATAAAGAAAATGATAAACAATCAAACCAGAAAATGATAATAAATTAGAAAAGAATATTAGTTTTCAAACAGAACTTGACTACTGCCTGTTCCATCGATGTTATTTCAGTATTGATTGGAGTACAGATCTAAAATTAAACTGAAAATGTTGACATAGAATACCATAAATAGATCGTATAGCTTGTACGAAACCTACTTTGTACCAGATGCTGTTACCATAGGGGTGGTGAAGGTCAACTCCATTGGTCATCCATAAACTCCCATTACAATCTAAAGCAAATCCATTGGATCGAAACAAACAAATGGATCGAAGTCGTGATGGCCCATCAGGACTGAAAATTTACTTGATATATTGTAAAGTCACTCGCTCATTCGTTTATTGTATTTAATCACCATATCTCCACCCAGTCCAGACCCATTCGACACTTATTAAGTCCGACCCTAACCACTAATTGCCCAGTATCAATCCGAATAGCCCATACCGCATCTTCAGATACGGTAATCGAGCACAGCGGAAAATCACAATCTACTCGGTAAAAAATTGCCTTATGAGGAAGTTCCATTTGCAATGAAACCTGGAAAAACATGACTTCTATATATAATTAATAACTAGATTAGGAATTTGAGAAGTTATTAGCACCGCACTCCTTCTTTGGTGATGTACCATGCATCGTGGCCTCTTAATGCTACTTCTTTCACTCCACCTCCGTCTGTAGCACTTTCCGTGTAATTAGTTCCTTCACACAAAGCTTCACATGCTGACCAACCAATATTTTTATGAATTCTCCAAAAAAGAGATTCATCGTCTGTAATAACTGTTAGTAGAAACTTTACACTTATGTAAAAGCGAGCAAATATACAAACCATTGATATCGACATAATCTGCTTTCCAGTTAGTAACTACCCAGTCCAATTTCTTTGTTCCAAGTTTTTCTATATGGATAAATCGCGGATTCTTCTTTTTATGACAAATAATAATATGCTTTGAACTGGCAGTGAATGCTTTGGCATTAAATGGAAGATTAATCTGAAAATTTGAAAATATTCCGAAACTGTTAGTATGCTCTAAGAAATAATACAAACCGAAACCCAAATATCAAGACGATCATTCAGAACTGCTGACTGGTGACAATACTGCTCAGAAATGCCGTTATGATTTATAGGACTTTGCCCCGTAATATTCAAACAACTCTGTAAGACAAAATCACTTGCATACTATTAATATTGTCAATGAATAAATAATAAAGCTATTATACATACCTCAAAATTAACATTCCTGTAGGTTGAACTCTTCTGAATAAGATAATCATAAGCTAACGTAGAGGATTCAGCTTCAAGGTCGAACTTTTGATCCTCATGAGAAGTTTTTATAAAATTCTCAGTATGTACATTCATGATATCATATTCATTCGTATTGAGCTCGTCGTTTGTTACTTGTTTTATTTTTCTAATGGGGCTGTCAGTAATCGGCGAAAAATAATTATTATGTTCACAAGTACTTGGTGATGACGATCCATTAGATAAACAAGAATTCTGGCAATCAGAACTATCTTTCGTATTAAAATGGGATATTATCCCACTGTTTTCTATTTCATCAGTTGATACTTCATCATGTGGACTGGTAACTAGAGATGATATAGATGTCAGACTCTCTATGCTTTGAGGTCTACCGTCGAACAGGTCACCCAATACTAAAATAAACTATGCTTAATAAATAAACCATAAAGTAATATTAAACAATAATATACCGAAAACCTCATTAATGAAAATATCTCACTTTCTCTACGTAAGGTTTCTATAAGATCAACATTTCGTTCACTGGATACAGATGGCTCTTCTCTGTTTTCATGTTCTTCCTCTGTAAATTTCTTTTTCCGTTTTCCTTTTTCTTTTCTGTGAACCATCAAGTCGTTGTTCACAGCTAATTTTTCTGCAATTTCTATGACAAATACCTCGTTAGAAAAAACAGTGGTAGCAAATAGTTATTTCATTAAACTACACACCAACACTGCTACTGCGATTTGTTTGTCCTGTCTTAGTGATAGCGATACCCTCCTCAAACTGTAATATAAATGATTAAACATCTAAAATTTCAAGAAAATCATAATTTAAAACATTTAATAGAGATGAATTGCTAAAACTGACACTTTGATTAGAAGTGTCTACAAAATTTTGCACCGTTTGCATAATATTGGATAAGTCCTGTTTGATATTAACCCTATTAATTCCATCTTGCGGTAATTTAGGAACTGAAAAAAATTGCATAACCACATCAAAATTTCGTATAAAACATCAAAACGTTAGTAAAAGAATGTTACCTTCTACCTTGATACCTATAGAGATGGCACTATTTATAAGAGAACGTCCACTCTCCGTGGCAATTTTCATGACATTTGATGAAAATAACTTCTTAGGAGAAGCTAGTAGTGTGGATATAGCAGAGCTCTCTTGATCTAGAAAATAAGCCACTAGATATCGTATTCCTTATTACATTATAAATCGAAATCAAGTATATAAATTATTAAGAGCTCACTTGGTTTGAGTAAACGATAATCAACAGCATTTGGGCCTATACGAATTATACTACGCTTCTTTAATATGTACAACACTGACCCATCTATATCCAATGAGAAATTGTGGACCAATTCCTAAATAAAGAACTAAAATTTTATGTGAAATCTTAAAAATATGAAACAAAGAAAGAACCTGCTGGAATTTCTTTTTCCAAATAATTACAAATGGATCTATACTGAAAACAGCAAGGTAACCATTATCTGTTAGAACAGCCAGTTGATCCTCAGTACAAATAGCTCGTATTATATGGTCAGTAAAACCTAGCTGCAAAATGATGTTAGAATAATACATTTTCACTAAACACGTAGCAAATAATATACTAGTAAAATTACAGCATATTATTACTATAGCAAGAATAGACTAGATACAAACCTCTTTGAATTCATTTGTATTTACTACTTTGGTGAAGTCCGGTGAATATGCAACTATCTTTTTATTATCAACAACTAATAAAGTGCCCTTCCTTTCACGAACTTTCACTACAAATTGCCTGTAATCAAACTAAATAAAATATGAAGAAATTATAATTATAATGAAGCATACCTATCACATGAATTTTCTATTTCCACTAGTCTTCTTGAACTAAATGTTTCTATATCAATGGCGTTGAATTTGGAATCACTATGAACAATAACAGAATTATAAGATAGGCAAATTGTATTTATACTACAGCACCCTTCGAATACAAAATTATGCTTAAATTCGTTCTGAAACAAACTAATATTATCAGCTTATAAATTTCCTTACTTTTAAAAGACAACAAAGCACACCTTATCAAAATCCACAAGTGATAAAATTACAGTTCCATTCTCATTCCCAGAAACAATCTAAATAATGCAGTAAAACATATCTAAAAAACGTTAAATATGGCATTAAAAACAAAAAGCAAAAATCCACAAAATAATACGTTGTTCAAAAAATATTAAATAGTATATTTACCTTAGTTCCATCGGAATTCCAAGCAACACAAGTTATGGATGAGCGCCGGTGGCAGTCAAAGTCTACACATTGTGCAAGCTAAAATTAAAAGTACATAAGTAGCAAGCTTACCTTAAATATGAACTCAATTATTAATGCTTAGTTGATGTATAGAATCAAGCGCACGAAATACGGCAGTTTAGGTTTATATATGTATCAGTGGTTCGAAAAACCATATTTTAAAAACTTATAACTCAGTATCCCACCGAGGTACTGCCACCTTCTCTACTACTTGGAAGACGAAGTGCGACTAGGCTACCAGTACTATGGCCCACAGCAACAAAATCATCGACATAGTTAAATTGCTGAATGCAACTAACATGCTCAAATGGGTTGGTACGCAGGCTAAAATACATACACATTAGCAATTAAAACCTACTATATTCTAACAAAACATATGGGAAGAGGTGGTGACCTTGTATTCTTCTATAACAAATGAAAAACCAACGGTCGAGCCATTTTCGATAACTTCCGATTGAAAACAAATAGAGCACCGCAAGCAGATCCGGCTATGATATAGCTTGTTGATACATCAAGGCAGGTTAATTCTATTAGTACAGTACCGAAGTCGAATGACTTCGGAATCTGGAGATTAAACACAACTTAAACTCGTATGTTTCTTTTTTAGTATGCAAATATATCTCTGAATTTGAAATATATGTGCAATACCAGCTAAAACAACGTGTACGTATAAATGTTGTTATTATTGTCTTAATAATTTGTTCGAAAAGCTTCATAATTACCGAAAGAGCTTTCAATTCATCCTCATGTATATCTGAAGTAGATGGATATATTGTACCTTCGTTTAAATCTCGATCCATCACTAAAAAGATATTTAGTTGAGACTGTAAATACCGTCAAATCTATTTAGTTAAGTCTCAAAATAATTAGCATATATTATATAGGCTTTAAATCCGAAAGAAAGCAAATCATACTGTTATTCTAGCCAGTGATGATGGGGTAATCTTCATATATGATTCAATGGACTTTTAGTTTGAATATTATAGTTAGTAATGTGATACCAAATGTTACATACATTTGTGGTATTCCACATGTAAAACCTAGAATAAGGGGGCATTAGACCTACTAAAAATATAAACGAAAGCTATAGCCCCTCCCTTCACTAATCACATGTTGCATGCATTACGGACTATACAAATCGAAGAACGACATTGCTTGTTTTAATGTCGTTTTCATGGTTACTGATCAGCGATTACCTAATATTTACATCCTTCTGTATAATAGATTACTATTAGTTTTTTTCTGAAAGCATCTAGCACCAATAAGCTGACACGTTATTAGAGAACATTTCTAAAAATCACTATTTTCTAGGAGTATATTTCACTTTTTAACTCTATCACTTAGATTTAATGTCATATTTTCGTAAGAGGTTTTAGAAGGTTGAGGATTAGAATGCTATGCTGCGGGGAAAGAAAACTGCTGTAATCTCAATATTGGATATTATTGTTGAATATCCAACCCTGATCAATATAAATTATGTGAATATTACAGCAGTTGAATGTATAAGTCTATAGAAATAGACAATTTTCCCCATCATGGAAATCAAATATTTGTGATTCTGATCATATTTATTTACATTTTGTGAATATTTAAGTATGGGATGTGTGTATTACGTTTAAAATGAGTTCCGATTGGTTAATAACATGCAAACTGACACATTTTACTAGGTATTTGTTGCAGGTTGTATTTCTTGTTGGTTAATCATGGTTTCTTATATGAGAATTCGCTTTGGAACATCAGTTGAAATTAATAAGATTTATTTAATTAGAGTTTAGTCATCAAAACGATTTATGTATATATATGTGTATTGTTATAAGATCCCTTCTTCATACTTGCCGTCAAATATTTTTTACTATTATGAACGTCATTTGCTATCTTCTACATAAGTAAAATCGACTTACGTATTTGTTTTGAAAGCCATCTAGCGAATCAAAATGGTTGTTTTCGTAGTAGGTAGCTCGTTTTAAATACAATATAATATTCATATTATTCTTAGTAACTAAAGAAGAATATTGGAGTGAAATAGAAGTTCTTTCTTGGAAATAAGCTAGTATCACTTTGTATTGGTGTACATTATTAATTCTACTTTTGATAACTCCAGTGATTCCTATATATTTAAATAGATTTGAATTTGTGCCAGCAATCGCCATTTGTAAAATTTGCAATTTAGGGTGGAAAATAATCTATGGGAGAAGATCTTAGGAACATTCCATAGGATTCTTGTGACTAGGAAGAATATTCATGTTTATATTATAGTAATTTTTACCTGCAAGCTGGTTCTCGTAGTATTCGCATATAAAAATTATTTGCTGTGTATATATTCAGTGCCATTTTATTTATAAAATAAACCCGTCTTGCATTGTGAAAATACAGTAAGAATATCTATAACCCGAACAAATTAAAGTGTTTGATTATTCTAAGTAATGGCCACTGCTAAATAATTAATCAATATCTCTTTGAGCTCATTATGAAAAACAATATTCATTCACTAGTAAAGACTTGTGTATAATAGTTTATACTAATAAAGTTGATCGAGTTAAGCCAAAAGATCATTGTTAATTATTTTACAATTATGGGAAACCACATCATTTCTTTCAACCAGCAAGACGGTCCCAAGTTGGAAGAACAATCCTGGATAAGCTGGTTTAACTTCTTCATCGTCGTTGCGACTGTGGTCAAATTCTGATTTATTTAGGTCATCAATTGTCCCCATAGTTGTCAATGTAGTTTGATTATATCCCTAAACAATTTTTTTATAGGTTCTCTGAAGAAATAAATAATGCCCTCAAAATGCTTTCTACATACCTTATATGGATTGCGGAAATATAATTGTTTAATCTTAGCTGTAAACTCCTTTCTCAATTCTGACTGACAGCAAACGTATATTGGTAACCGAAGAGCACCAGCAAAAATTGTGAGAAGAGACACCTAAGTAATTATTTAATTAGGTTCATGTTCGATGCTGCTTTTCTTTAGTTCACAACTAGGATTACATGATTTTTTTCTTGGAAAAAAATGTAAAAAATGTTTTGTAAACTTTAATTTGCCTATTTTTTTATAATGGACCCGAAATAGGAATTTCACATTTAGAAATATTTTCTACACTGGTAGGTAATTACATTTTTCAAAGACATTTTAAGAATATGATAGATACTTTTAAGTATCAATAGTTATAATGACACACACTTAGCACAATTTTTAATATGAATAAATCTAATTTATGTGTACTATACGGTTTATTTTCAAATGAAAATAACAATAGAAACTGAAACGAGAACAACTCACAACATCAACAGCAAATGTGTAGAAGGTGATGAAGTCTATAGTGATAGAATCATAATCAATGTACTCCCAAATAGTGATGATAACATTGAGAACATTTGAGAGTAAGTAGGTAAATACGACGAACACAAGCGTTCTAGTTGCTGCGCGTACACGGGACTGCAAAAGAACATTTATCCCTTGTTTATGTACAAAGCTAGCCTATTTTAGATGTCTCCTTCGTCCTCCATTACCCATAGAGATCGTCCCGCGAGATCGGCTCGCTTCTGCCGCTAATGGGTATGAATGTGTTTTCAATTCACCATGTGAAATAGTGTAACGAAGTTTACGAAAAGTGTTACACACAGTAATTTAGATGGAGCCATTCGCAGACAGGCTACCATACTTGTTCTCATTTTCACAGTATTCATTCATGGGAATACCTTTCTTTTTGCATCACTGAGTTTTTGCGCACTAAGGTATTGAAATTCCGTTTTCTGAATTACTAGAACGATTCGAATGTTCATAAATGCCAGTAGAAAGAATGGAAGTAAGATAGTGAATACTGAACGAAACCTGAAAATAAATTCATCTACATTTGGTCTTCTTCATTCACATATTAGATCCTATTCTACGACTAACCATATTCTCCAATATGCATTATAAATTTCATCCTTAGCTAGAGAAGACAATCCTAACTTATATTCACCCATAGTTCCTCGGCATTCCGGATCGTAAGTAATCTAAAACCTATCTTCATTTGGCATTATCAGATTTCCCATTATTTTTCTGACAGTTATTTATTTTTGCTTAACTTACATCAAATTCAAAAGGATGGGTGAATTTGGTGACTACTCCAAGAAAGACACTAGCAGCAGCTATTCGAATTCGATGCTTGTTGAGGAACTTAGTGTACTGAGGCTGGACGGTGACGCAGTAACGTTCGAAACTGGCAGCTACCATGAGGAATGATGAGGCAGTCATAGCAATGTGTGATATAGTGATCATTGGAAGCATATAGGCAAACCTGGTAAGTTATAAAAGTAAAACCAAATAACTCAATAAATCAGAGATATTGAGATATTTTTTGAAGAGTAAAATAACTAACCATGCTCTAAGTAGAACAACTGACTTCCAGTAGTCAACAAGAAGGTTCAAACTCATGAGAGGAATGTACGCTCCTGCTATGAATATGTCAAAAAACGCTAGAAGTGCGAGATAAAGACAGTGAGAAGAGCGGTACGATTTTCTGTAACAGTACTGTCATTCAAAATGAACTGGCAATTATAAGTGTACATTTCTTGCTTTTTATTATTTTAAATTAAGTAAATTGCTAATAATGATTATGCCATTTATTATATTAAAGAGTCAATTCCAGTTACTGTCTATTGATGAAACTCAATCATATGTTTCTCTCCTAGAATATGCCCAAAAATGTGCTTATTCGTTATATTTTTAAGGTTCAATTTCACATGCAGTTTTAAGGTTTGAATCATTAAAGTGTTGCGACATCCACAACAATCAGTCGTGAAATTTCGAATTTGCCGCCCGAGCGGACATCATTTGAAGAAAATTGATGGCATAAACATAGGGAGGACGCTTAGCATATGCATGGATTTCCCTCTACTGTTGACAAACACCGTGTGAAAATTACCTTGAGCGTATAAACTTTCAATATGTCAGAAGCGATGAATCAGGTTACCCAGTCATTATGGTTTAAATTAATTTAATAATGAGCTAAACAATGATATTACCGAAGTTATCGTAGTTAGTGATTATCTACTCTTTTGAATCCATATGTTATAGTGGATAACTTATAATACAAAATATGGTTTCACTATTTTTAACTGTAGAGGTATAATTAATGGTTTGTATGCAAATCACTGATTTCACGAACCTGCTAAAGAGCATACAGCAGAGAAATAAGTTTTCTATGATATTTATGACGGCGACTGTTGTGCCAACGATGGCTACAAGTATTAACCTCTCAAAAAGAAACCGCGGTTCTCCATAATCACAGGAATCCATAGAAATGGCAGAATCATTCATAGTGACATTGCTGATAACTTCAAGAATCTAAAATAGATAACATGTGTTGATTATAGGAGCATATGACAATTTGATATTGTTGGTAGTTAGAGCAGCTGAGTTCTCGGAAAAAACAATTTTAAAAAATCATAGATCTCGATCTGTTAAAGGGAATATATGTAAATTATCAACAAATAAAATACGAAATATGGTTAAAATATAAAAAATACTGACATTTTCACACCTAAGCCCTATTGTACGACTAGATAAAATTTACTAAAATAAGAACCGAGGAAAATGGCTAGAACGTTGACCATGAGTTTGATTCCAGTGATACGCCAAAGAACGTTGGAATGAACAGTGATGTCAGGGCAAAGCAAAATTAGGCATCTATATCAACAAACAGTCTATTTGAGGCACAAATCTAATCTGTGATTTCGTTTCGTACTTGGTGCTTGATATAGCGTTCAATTCCACCACTTTATTCTTCTCTAGAAACGAAATGATTAGGAAACATGAGAAAAACACCCTTCCTAATATTATTATGGAAGAGCATATTTTTTTACAGTGGGAGAACCTAAAAATGTCATTTTATTGTTTTGAGTTCTAAATATAGAATCACATTAAATTAATTGCAGATAATTTAAATAGTGTACTCGCAGCCTACACTGTCGAAGCTTTAAAGGAAACGACTTTAGTTGCTACTATATTTATTTTTTCTATAGCAATATGGATTTAATTCAAATTGATAAATATTTAACCATAATTAAGCAGTAAAAGTTAGCACTTTATTAAGACTTAGTTCCTAATTTGAAGATGTGGATAACTTTTAGCAAGCTCATAAGAGGTAAAAAACCAAATAAAGAAAGAGAGCAAGTGTATTAGAGAACGAATGGTCGTGAGCTTGCAGAAGTATTTCAGAAAGGCGGTCAAATTGAATATTCCAATCCGATTGTGGACAAGCGGTCTTATGAAATAACAAGGCTAGACCTGAGCAAGGCTAGACATTGTCATCCTCTCAATGTCATTGGGTTAAGTTACTTACTGATTTCACCAAATTAGTGCATAAGTGAGGCATAGGGCTTTCAGCTTTATGTATACTTGCTTATAAATTAGTTCTAATTACCATTGAGATAGAATAATATTTAGATAATAGAAGAGGTATAGAGGAGTGTAGTGAAGCTTAAACATTAAGCTGCTAGAACAATAATCTGCGAAAAATCATGAAAGTGACAACTACTTACACTCCTTGATCTAGTACCTCTCACTGATTCTATAGAATGAACCAAAAACACATGAAATTTAAGCGTTTTGTTATATCTAATATCTCATTGGCCATTTCGTGCCGAAGTGCAAAATTACCTGTTTAATGTGTTACGTCGTACAGCACATTATTTATTATTACGTCTAGCTTCGAGCACGAAAATGTATCAACTATGTGTACTTCGTGTGAACAAACAAGGAAACAGTCAGTTGATGGTTTTTTGGTGTTTACATATAAAATCACCAAAGAGAATAGAGATTTCACAAAGCGACATCAAAATTACTTACATATGAATCAAAACATGTCCAATGTGTCCCTCTTAACAGAATTCCAATCCTGCAGATTTATTTGTGTCCAGCCGTGCATAAGAAGAATAAATGCGTGAGACTATGTGACATAGGTCCTGCCCTGACTAACAGAAAGCAAAGAGCGTGGGAATATGGCTACGAAGTTTCTTTTCAGTTTTTCGTAAATTCAGTTAAATAGAATGTGTTCTGATGGCAACGAGCAAGCCTTATAACTAACGAACTAAACAGCAAACATATAGTTAATAAAACAATTATATGACTTAATGCTTACTGTAACAGCTGAGAACATGATATGCCGGAAGAGTACAGCTCATTAAAAGAAGAAACTCTTTGCAAATAGTTCATAAACGTTCATCATGAATAATGGAAGAGTAAATCATGTCTTCCTTAATGGTGGCTAGTGGTCATAATCAAGATTATAACAATTTCTTATGGCATTTTTGTCATCAAATGGAGAATCAACTGAACTATACAGATTTAAAAAGCACCAGCAATTTTAGAAAATGGACTAAGTGAATCAATTTTCTTATAATATAGAATAATCTTTTATGAAAACGAGGTAAATGTTATAAATATAACATGATGTACTCTGTTTTCAGTTTTTATTCTCATAGTATGATTATACTAAACATCAAAAAAATGTTCTATTTGTTGTGAGAACTGCATTTTTTGTTGAGGAATTGTGTAAGTTTAGAGAGCAGAATAAATGATCAGTTAACGTGATGCAAATATTAAGTTGTAAAAATCAAAACAATTATAAGAAGAATTTATTTAAGAGCATTAGGAAAGGCAAGATTTAACTCAGATCTTGAATTGATTAATAGGGGAGTTTGGATAAAAATAGAGCTACAATTTACCAGTAATAATTGGCACGTATATAAGCTTTTTGAATAAGATAAGAGGCAATATAACTAGTAACATTTGAACTTGTGATATCTAATTATAAGAACTTCTATGGTTCAGTAAGACTGAAAACAAGAAATTTAATAAAAGTGAGTAAGTAAAGAGAGCTGATAGTAGATGGGTGGAAAATGAAATTAGTGTTATTGTGGGACTGAGAATCGGGCGCATCGGGTAGCAGTTATGTATTTATCGCTTCCGTTTTTTTTTGAGAAATAGAATAATTATGAAAAGATGTGAGACAAACCAAAGACATGAGAAAATACGATTATCTAATGAGAATATGAATGTTTTCATTTGGAATACAGACACATCCTCCCGCAGGAGTAATTTTCCGACAGCGAGCAATCGCTTTGGTATTTGTTGAAGCAAATGCATGATGTGTTTTGTTACATAACCTAGTAATTCAGCTTTTGAGAAAACTAACCTAATTTACGACCTATAACCTAAATTGGAGAAAATGAAAGGACAGAATCGAAGATCTGAGATTGGCAACAATTGATGGCATTTTGAATAAACGAATGAGGGCACGGATCCCGCGGGATGGGTGTGATTAAAAGACAAATGTGGCACAAGAAAAAAGAGATGCAAAAAAGACTATATAAAAACATTTTGAGAAAATATGAGAGAGTGAACAAGGTAATTTTATTGGTTCTGTTATATAGGTACAAATATATATATATAAATGCACCAAATTTAATGTTGTAGAATCATAAAATCCTGAAAACCCTTACTGAGTGTCGATTTCAGTGCCATCCGGTGTTAGTTGTTAGTTGGCTTACTTTGTGTAGTGTCTTCTTCTCCACAAAAGTGTCACTTCCATGCAGTTCTCAGTACTAGATCCATCCCTTAACCTAGTTAGTCTATTTTCGTAAGCTATAGATGTCATTGTGTTCCTGTCCTTGTTTATTCTAGAAAAATTAATGTTATTAACAAAGGAAACTAATAAATTAAGGGCAATGAAATCAGTAATTTTAAACATCAATTAGGACTTTTCTAAGCAAAAGGCAAGTAAGGATACAATATATTGATAAATCTACCTACGAAACTTGAAACGAGTAGAAGACTTAACGTAATAGCAGACAATAATTCTTCCCTCATGAATAATGATCTATGTTCCACTTAACACGAAACAGACACTTCGTAGTAGAATGGCTTTATCCTAATCAAATAGGTTGATAAGGGGGGTTCCAGTCGTAAGGACAATAGTCAGGATTGTTTGGAGGCTGAGCAGGGAATCCTCTTCTGACAAGTCGACAGCGCATCTCATGCAGTCGTGGCCACGCTAAATCAGCCGAAGTAGTGGCCGATGGATCTGACCAAAGACGCTCAGCTACTGCCGAAGCACGAGGCCTTCAAAGCTTGACAGTTATTGGTTAATTAAAACCAAGTAGCTTTCATATTAAACATTAAATTCTGTTAACCTGACATTTAATTAATTAAGCAAAATATTTTCTTTAATTCATACCATAATGTTTGAATCAGGTTAGTACCATCTATGAATTCTCCGAAAATAATAGCTTCACCACCAAGAACAAGAGCCGAAAAATAAATGAAATTATCATAAAGTTATTTTTCAAGCTGAAATTGCTTGTCACATTTTCTGTTTTATAAATGATCTTTTCGTACTCATTTAATTCATCAAAAGCTAGTAGCGAGTTCAGTTACGCCTCTATTTTCCTAACTCTCTTTTGATGACTAAATTCGGCTCAAATGGACTCTAAAAAGGCAAATCTAAGGTATGGTGTCATATTTTGAATGAAACTCATTATGACTAAACTCTGTTTTATTTAGGCTATAAATTTTAGAGTACAATGGAGATTTATATTGCTAATAATAGTTAAAAGACGAAAGATATCAATTCACTAGTTTTTAAAATTCTCCAGCAATAATTGTTAAACCTGTAATTAAGGCATAAGTGGTATGAATTGTTGGAAAGCATCAAATTTCATATGGAACAATACTAGCTACTCAAATATCGCCAATTCCCCTCTTTTTAAATTTTCCACTTGTTTTGACTCAAAAAGTAGGGCACTTATCCTTTGGAATGTGTTAATAGAACGAATTACGCGGAAGAATTTGCGACGAGGACTTATCTTAAAAAGCCTAGAACCATATGGGTCCTTATTGGATCTTGTTATTCATACTATCTATATAATAAAATTTGTGAAAATGTCATTGGTGAACATTAGTAGATAAATTCCACTAACAGACCATGATCTTTTATATTTATTATTTATATCAATGCCATGTCAGCATTATCATCATGGAAGATTGGATTTTACAGAAGGTGCGTAACATTTCTAAGATAAGTTATAATTAAGTATTTGATTAGTGTTATTGTCCAAAACTTTACTTCCAGAGTATGTTTTTGAGTAGTGAATTGTTTTGACAGATCTGGATTGCTCTATTTTCATAGTTGTAAGTATTGAATATATCACAGAGTATTTCATGGCATGTATTTTTTACATAAAGGAAGAGGATATCTTTCACCAACTAAATGAGGTTCGAAATTGGATTAAGGCAGTCTGACTGGTGCAAACAATGGGTAAACTGCAGTGTTTCTTCTGGAGTTCCGGGGTTTGGACCAACTCATAAGATATTTCTGATTTCTATCTATATTAAGCATGCTTTTTATAGCATTTTTCTCACTTTTTGCTCTTCGGTTCCTTCGAAGTTAGTTGGATCACATTCGTAATACATGCCTCGTCTTCTCATACTCGTATCGTCGTCCACATATCCCCAATCAGCACCGTACTTGATGTAATTCATATACCTAACAGCGTATTTAAAGATTAATAAACTTTACTACCTTGTGTTAAGAACTGTAACTAGCTTTTAAATAATATGTTAACAAACCAGCAACTGGATAGGATGGCTTTGTTTCCACTTCTGGTCACATTTAACATTTCAAGCATTACCTCCTCGATAGTGTCACCTTTCCACACATGAGCTATCGAATTCGTGTTCTAGGCTCTCATTAAATTTAAACTATGCCCTTATTTGTAATTTACTCACTATTCGGCATAAAAAAATATTGTTTTAATCTGTCGAGAGTACCTTAACATTCAAGTCCAGAACATCTTGCCAAACAATCTTCTTTGTTCCAATACGTGCCTTATCAATTATTGAGAATAGTCTGTAAAGAATATAACTGAAAACTATGAATTAGTTGAAGAATATAGAGATAGAAAATTATTTGACTTTTGCCAGTAGTAATTAAGAAGGTCAGAGCTGTCTTTGAATCCCATTTCCTTCATACGTCGACTTACGTCCAGGTTATTTGCCCTGAAAAATAGTGACTTTCAATCACTCTTTACTAATTCAAAATAGTTCCTGCTTATATATGTAATCTTCCCAACAACTTTACATTCTTACCAGCACTTTTTCATGTCATAGTAAACCTCGTCTCCTCCAAAATGCATGTAATTATCTTTGAAAAGCGCGAGAGCCTCCTAGATAATGACGGAGTTAACTTTAACTCAGTATAAGTGAAACGATCATTTTATATTTCTAAGTTGACTAAATATTTCGTATAGAATATAAATTCAAAGAATGAACAGTAAAGAAATCGGTGAGAAAGTTGAAGTTAGCGGGAATCGTTGGATCCATAATGTTTGACAGCTGAGAGATCTTTCCATGTGTGTTGTAGCATAAACTTAGAAGGTTCGGAATCGCTTTGCCCCATGATCCCATGTGTCCGAAAGAAGAAATTGAATATTTATAATCAATAAATCTGAAGATATTATTTACCATAATCAATTCAAACCTGGAGTATCAAACTCTGGTACCACTCTAATTCCTCTTAGACGGGCGTATTCCATTACTAACTTCATATCATTGATAGAATAGACTTTGTCAGGTGTATATGCTCCCTAAAAATTCTACATTTAATAAATATCCTTGAGAAGAATTTATTTACGCCTTATAACAAAATAAATATTGCTAATATTATGGAAGGATAATTACCATCATAATAAGAAAAAAACAACTAATGCTTACAAGTGTGGTAAGGTTGGGATATTTTTCAGAGGTGTATGGAAAAGACTCGCTATCCACCAAATGCCAGTGAAGCACATTCATTTTATTCTGAGCCATAATATCCTGAAATATTTTAATTCCAACAATCCTCGATTATTCTAATTTATGAAGTTACGAAATATGTTCGAACCAGGTTCTGAAGAAGTACTCCAACAGGAAGAAAGTGTCTAGAGGAATCTACCATCACTCCTCTATGAGGGAAACGTGGCGAGTCCACGACATTTACTGTGCGAACACGAAACTTTAAGTAAAATTATAACTATACTTACGGAAGTAATATTTTTTCAAGCTTTCACATGGTATCACTTATACCATGTTTGACAAAAAAAATTTCGGCGATAATTTACCTGGTTCTTATGAGGGATAAAAACAAGCTGACTGAATGTCTCAAGCCCTCTCAAAACTCCCCATACTTCGTTGGCAGTGAGTGCACCAATGCCTTTGTTGCGGTCAACAGATAAGGAATCTTTAAGTTAGATATTTATTAAGACGCTTTGAGAAATAAGTATATAGATTTTGGTTTTAAGAGATTTAAACATGAATTTAAGAATTATGGGGATGTATTTCCCTTTTTACATGAATACCTACAACTTTCGTCCATCTCTAGCTGAGGGTAACCGGTGTCACATCCCTTTCTAACAGAAATAACGAGAGTGGAAAGGGTTGGAGGAAAATCGTCATATGTTGTCTGCCAAAAAATTAATATGAAATAACATTAACATTCTAAGTGTGAGATATCCGCAAAACTCACTGAGTTATATCCCGCAAATGTTAGTTTGTAATATCTAGATATGGCCTTGTCAATGATGTGACAATTGTGAATCTGAAGTAAATATGGAAGTAAAGATCAAAAATAGTCTTTCTTCGTATTTGGAAAATATCTTAACCATGGTTGTGAAGTGAAATTGTCCTGGATGCACTGTGTGGTTGTAGTGGTCATAGTGAATTAGAGCTGGTAGTGGCCACACTCCTCCACTGAACTAATAATAATAATGCCACTCTTAAGCAAGGAAACAAATACTGTTTCTCATAGTCTTACGCGGAGGACAGATTGGGACTGGGTCTACCGTAGAACCATGAAAAACCAGGTAAGGCAAACAAAGTGAAGAAGATGAAGAGCGTCTTCCACATGGACTGATATAAATACAAATATATATATATATATATATTAATTAACTCATAATTTGAAAATCATATATGAGATTTTTAAGGTATAACTAGTAAAAAGACACTTGTCGTTGCATATGAGCAATTAATAGTTGCAAAAGTAATGATTACAACAATTAAAAGCGGTGATTTACTGTTTATACTCTTATCTTGAAGTCTATGTGACCATCCCAGATTTTCTTTTTAAGAAGATTAGTAGTGATAGTTGGTTTATTGATCTTATCGTTGAAAAGTGCGAAACAAAAATTCCGGAAACAATCTTCGTTTCCATGTTTTCAGAGTACATGGAATTATTGATTTTGTATCCACTCAAAAACAGCGTTTTAATTGATTTACAACAATATCTTAGAAAGAAGAAAATTCCACATCTAATAACTCTGAAAACAATTCATCAATTTTACAATATAGATTGGTAATGAATTAGTTGATAATTATCACCCAATATAGGTCCTTTATTAAATTGAATTTTATTTTACAACAATAACGGCTATAGTCAGTAACGACATCAGGAGCCACTAAACTACTTCACTAGCTAAAGTTTATCAACTATGAAAGGATGGTGACTAGTTGACTTAAAAAGATTACAAAATCATTCACATATCCTTTAGTTGGCTACATGAGTGACAACAGATATTACGGAAATCGTTGGTTTTGCAGTAGTGCCGAAGTTTCGCTTTTGAATAGCGGGAACAGGTCTTTGCGTTGATATCTTGACATTCTAAAATGTATTCTAAACCAAAAGAGCAGAGGATGATTATGACACTCAACAAAGTGAGTTGAAAAATATCGCTTAAAATATTTAAAGAATAAGCGTAAAATCCTAGGTTACGATTTACATCGGCTTTAATTAGTTGCCAGCTAAACTTCTTCTTCACTCTACCAATAGTATATAATAAATAGAATTATACTCACCAATAATTTTTTCTTCATTTATTACACACTCGCCTGCCATACACCACTGAAAGAAGTGTTGCTTATAGTAAAAAAAACTATTATAGTAGGTGTTAAGGTCACAAGGGAAAAGGTAATGAATAAAGAATTAGGAAAGAGTAGAAAGAGAAATATCAATATGTTAATAGACAAAAGTTACCCTATTCATTCCACAGTCTGTGCCATCTAAAGCCGGCAGATAGGTGCGTGTTTCACAAGGTTCGCTTCGTCGTACACTGCGGTTCTTACACCACAGACGACGGCAAGAGTCTCGAATACGGAAGTACTCCTTGTTCTCAAAATTTCTCTTGCTGATAAAAGTATTTAGGTGTATAATATTTAATACTAACTGGGCAAACTCCATAATGAGGTCCAAATGCGATTTGACACTGCTGATGAATCGTAAACATCTCTCCCGGTTTCCTTTTCAAATTTCCTTTAAGTAATGATTTCTTCTTTAAACGGCGATCACCGCTTTTTTGTTTATAAATACAATGGATATTTGGTTTCCTAAAAAAAAACTACTTCTAGAGGAGAGATTTACCAACTTACTACTATAGCAAATTATATTTTTTATATTATTATATTATATTATATTTTTTCAACATGCTCTCGAAAAACAAGTGCTACGAAAATTTATAATTATCTAGATATGAGTCAAATATAATAAAGATTAGACGGGGTTAAAATGTATCCATTCGAAGTTTAACACCTTTTATATTATATAATGATTCATTAATCTACAGTTTTTTTCTAAATCGCTTTTATCCTTTAAATTAATAGCAGGTACTTTTAAATAACCTGATATTAGAGAAATTACTGACATGAGGTTTTTCTCTATACTCTGAATGCTGCAAGGACTCATAATGCGGCTGTTCGAAAACAATCTGTCATCCTCCGTCCCTGAGACTGTGGCTGACATCAAGTAATTTTGTCCTGAGTGACATTCTTGAGACTCCACACTGCCGTCGTGAAAAGCTCCCAAGCTGAACCAGTCATTACTATTTTAGCTAAAACTTTGCTACTCCCACCTTCTGAACATAAAACACAATATACATACACGGGTACACGTATGAATTATTTCCCAAGATTTCATCTGTCAAACACTATTCTAAAGAGTTTAGGGTTTTCCATATTTGACATAGTCTCAATTTAATGTGAAATATTCTCCAACAATCCATTGCTTTGTAATCTCCTATTGGTACATTAGAATTAAAATAGAATTGTAGGGATCTCTGATAGTTATGGAAATAGCAAAATCAAATGAACCTATGTCCTAATTCGTGAGCGGCAATGAGTGCTGTAGCTGCGGCACCGATGTCCTCAACAACGCTACTTGATTCGCCAAATTTGCAGATTGCACCCACATATGCCATTCCTTGCGTAGATGAATCTCCTCTTGGAGAGAGGAGATCAAATCTGACAGAATGAAAGAAATAATATAATACGATAAAATGGGATCTGGTATAAATAAGTAGTAATCAACTCACTTTGTGATTAAAATTGCATGGTCGTGCTTAGGTAAATATTGATCGAATTTTTTAAGCCATACATTTAGTTTATTAATTGCTGTCAATGCTGGCATAGTGAGTGACATACTAAATAAGATGTAGTTTTCTTTATTTAATATCTTTTCATGTCAAATCATTAATCACAATTAAATAATTAGTTAAGAAAAGCACGAACTCAGTGCTGTTCGTCTCATTGATGTCCATTCGAGTACTGTTGCTTAACAATTCATCGTCTTCTTCAATATCATTCAGCATTGGACAATCGTCTTCCCTGGAGAGTTGATTCACTGACGAAAAATTAATTATGTAAGGTGGGAGTAAGTCAATAAATTTTGTTTTACAGCAACTGAAAAACCAAAACTCGACCTGATTGTAATAAATGTGCCGACCATGTTAAGCTGAATTGTCTGTTTTAAAACTTCAATATCATCATAGATTACTTTCATCTAGAAAATAATTTTTAGATTATAGTGACGACAATTCCTAGTTAATGAACCGTTTATATTTAGAATAAAATTCTCATTCAAAGTTTGATTTATTGACCTGCTCGAACATAGCTATAAGATATTCCGAAACGTAGTGCTGAGCGGAGAGGTGGTCTCCCTTCGCAATATCAACAAAAGCTGAAAAAATTAAATCAAAATTAAAAAATTAGAATAATGCATTGATCTTATAAAATACTTAAGTATTGTTTATTAAATGCCTTGATAAAGGGAGTAATCAGCTATCATGAGCAGGTCTAGTCCTAATTCATCTTCTCTCTGACCGCTTGGAGCGAAAAAAGATTCATTAGTGTATTTTTGTACCTAAAAATTGGCAATATTAATATTAAATTAAATTATTTTTAGTTCATTCTAGACCTACTTTTATATATGAAACTCCACCCTGCACGATTTTCCGTCTGAGTTGAATAACGCATTGATCTTAAAGTCAAACATTTACACTGAATTTTACTTTTTTTCTAACTTCTTTATTTATCATTACTACCAATTCCGAAATTTATGAATTAAAACTTACCTAAAGGTAAAATTATTACCAACGTAAAAATGAGCCAGCCGTTAACAACCATTACTGAGATAAGAGGTCGTTTTTTTATGAGTATCGATGAAAACTATGTAGATTATTAGACTTCTAACCACTGAAAATATGTGTTTAGCGGGTTTTTTCAAGGTTAAAAATATTGTCTTCTCCGGATGAGACATAGCTGCAGATAGCCAAAGTTACTGTAGGTATTCATGGCTTTGTAGTTAATAATGCAAAAATCCTTTATCAGGAATTACTATTACTCGAATTCCGCTATGTACTTTTAATGTCAGCTATTCCTAAGCTTATATCGATGCGATGTGAATTGTCCTTGTTCGTCTCTCACACGCCATTTATATCTTTCACTAAATTAAGCAAGTTAGCACTGAAGCAATAATAGTGCTTATCAAAACTACTTTCGTCTACAATGGAGCATGTTTCCCCATTCGATGAAATAATCTTTAGTTTCGGTCGTGCAATCAGATAAATATAGTTATTTATGTATTCGAATACTCTATGCTAACTAATTTACTCGGAAGTCTCGCTCTATGAAAGATTTCACTTCCTCATTAGTTAGCACAGCGACTTATTTAGAACGATTTAATAGAAAAAATGCATTTTCTCAAATTTACAATAGTGGCATAATACTTCAAGCTATCAATGATTTTGTTCAAACGCGACTTCATCTTTGAGAGCCAAAGACTCCAGAATGCCGTCACACGACATGTCTACATCTCCACTTATCCGTGCATAATGAAACAGCTGAATCAATATACAATGGTCGTTAACTACCACTACGACAATCGTTGCCACTTCCGACTACAACTGCTACTTAAATCACAGCAAACAGCAATTATTACAATAAAAATATTGGTTACTGCATATGTATGAAACACAAAACCCCTAGAAAGTGACCCAATCGCGTATCTTAAAGTCATTTTATTTCTGTAACTTTAGCCAAGTCATTTTGTAATGATCAGATATGCGGAAGTACAATAAAAATGTAAAGAAAATGATCCAAGAGCAAGTTAGTGAAAGAAATATTTGAACCATCTCTAGCATGTTTCTTTGGAGTAAACGACTTTTGGTGCAAATTAATTGGTGCTGAATTAATTGTTAATTATTTGAGTCTTAACTAATCATATTTTATTCGATGGCGAAATTTGTCTGTTTAAAGTCTTGTCGCGAAAGAATTAGGACATCTATATTATACAAATAAAAGGCAATCGAATGCCATGTATGGAACAGTATGGTATCCATTTCCGTAATTTTGCTATTTCCTTTAATGAGGGAGATTCGACTGAATACCAACGATCCAAAACTGACTTATTTGTTACAACCTTAAAAGAGACTGTGTTAGATCCAATAGCATGTTTCTTTTATTACAATCCTCAACGGTGATCTCTCTAATTAACATCAATCGGTAGATTCATTTAAAAAATAGTTGACCGGCGATGACAAGGAAACATTAAAGTTTGCTACTTAACTAAGCCCAAAGACTCAATAGAATTTGTCGTACGACGTTAATGAGTATAGCCGTACTGTTGGAATATTTCATCAAGCTAGCTAAAAGAGTGGATTCATTTCAGTGATAAATTCAGACTTTTCAATCAAGTGGACACCCAGTTGAAGACAATTTTACAATTTTTGGCCACCATAACAACTCCATCTCATATAAGCCTACCCTGAACAAAACGTTGTTACATTTATTGGTATTGTGGGCAAGACATGAAGAGCAATAGTAGAATTATGCGAAACGCAAGCCTCGAAATGTTTTGAACTGAGCAGCTTTACTTTAATAGAATTCTTTTCTGCGAGGCAAAAACAATATCATTTGGATTAACGCTTAGAGAAACTTGCAAAAGCGCTATTTTGGAAGAGTAGTCAGACACATGAAAAGAGGAAGGATATGGTGTGTGGTGTAAAGGAGACAGCCGAGAATTAAGCAATGTTGTAGTCGTGATGTCAAAAAAATACTTATGGGGTGATAAGCAACTGATGAAAGCGAGAGAGAGAAAGGAAGAAAGGAATGAAGATATATTATTAGACCGTTTTCTATCAAAAGAGTAGTAACACACAAATAGCACTCCGTGGTCAGCCAGCTACTGAGAATAAAAATGCCAATAGACCTTAATTATCACTGAATCTATATTAAACAAAGTAACAAATCGCAGCTGGCTATCGCGGTTGCGCAGTTTACACTCATTCTGTCTGATTTTAGCTGAAGGGTTTCTACATTTTAATTCTCTTCTCATCTTCTCTATCTTTATCATCTTTAGTTTTTTCTACTATTCCCTTTGTATGTCTTTTTTTTTTAATATTTTCACCTCGTTCTTTACTTATTCTTGGATCTATCGACCGCCATTTCCTTCCTGTCTTTATTTCGCATTTACTGCCATTCCGACTCGATTAGAAGACACAGCCCACACTACCTCGACTTTTTGTCATGGGATTGAATTTCTTTATTGTTTTATGTTTAAATAACAAAAATCGTGTAATAATCACTTTAGTGTATTCGCTATGTGCAAATAATGTTCATATTCTCGTATGCCAAGTATTATGAAAGACAGATTGGTGGCCACTATAAATGGCCCTAATTGAATATCTCATACCATTATTCCCCCGTAATTCTATCCCCCGTTGGCACACACTGCCCGAGGAGTGGACGACACCCGCTTGATCCATCTAGAAGGATTGGGTTACCCCTTGGCTATCAGTCTCCTTCCTCTTTCTACTCTTTCACTGTGATAGTCATTTCTTTTCCAACGCGTCTGCTATATAAATCACTTTTTTTGATTTCTCACTAGTTAACACAGAGAACACCCAGAAATGAGGTGATAGGTATTGTTCAAATTGAAAAATTAGCACTGTAGTTCATTCACCATATAAAACCTGCATGTATTATATATGTTATCACTCTCATTGTTTTCATACAGAGTTACGCAAGCTAGATATTACCACTAATTTGTTTGTAGTTAAACATGTAATTAATTATATGTATGATGTATGATAGACAATTTTGAGGAAAACTGTTGACATAAAACATTGAGAAAGTGGGAACAAAACTGATGTAACGAAAGAGTAGCTTCTTTATGCACACCAAGCCACACATCGGTGGTAGCGGATGGTGGGTTGTCGCCGAATCGATCAAGTTGCGCTGCATTGTGTCGGATAAGAGTCGCCCGGCCCACAACTTAAATCCCGTCATTTGGTCCACTAGAAATCGAACACAACTTACTTCGTCATCAACACTTATCATGATGATACTAGCGTGCTACTCTCACTAATTTTTTAAAGTAATACCACTTTTATTCACATTTCACTTCACAACAGAATAGGCAAATTGAGATAATCCAATGAATTATTTGCCAGAGAAATTATTGAGTTATAATTTGTGGACACAATTGCCACTTTGGTAATCGGATATATTCCGTTTTTCTATACAGTTCTAATATCTCGCTGGTAAGACATAATGTTACTATTAAGATGGCTTAAAGTGCGCCTAATCCTGATAAAATACAATTGTATAATACAGTCCATACTAATGAATAGAGCCAATTTGCTCTTTTGCATAAGGAGACTAGATTCTTAACTATTTTCCTATCTACTTGAAGACCTCAGGGTACTGCTTTTTTCACGTAAACAGCGCAGTTCCAATGACAAACACCCTCACTGATCAGTTCTCTTAGAGCGCCAGCAAAATTTAAGGCATATGCTGAGGTCCAGCATACATTTTGGTTCTATTCAGCCTATTTATATCTTTCACATAGATGCTTTCTTTAAACAACTAGATATAATCTGTATCTTTCAACCTTTATTTTCCGTCTCGTTCTCATCCTATCCCCAATATTCATTGCATGCTTCTGCGACAAAATAATGTCGTCCTCACACAACTATCAATTGCCATGTTACATTTATAATATTGACTTCATAATATTCATAGGCAAAATAACCATTTCGATGAAGATTAGCCATTATTAAGATCCTAATTATTGACGCCTATTCTTCTAATCTACCTTTAAATACAGCGTAGTCTTGTCAATGAGCATGTATACAAGTAATTGTTCTTCCAATGTAATCTTTGCTCGATCAATCCCCACACAGCTATTTCTCTGGAGATTTATGTATCTTCTTCCATCAAATGCACATGTTGGCCAGACTGCGCACAGCTCTATTCATACTAACCACACCTCCCTCTCTGTTTTGCTCCCTTAATCATCTCCTTTCCCTTCTTACACTCCAATTCACATTCTCCCTTTTCTGGTTTTTCGATTATTCACTAACTCAGTTATCCACTATGTATATATATATATATATAATTTTATCGCATTATATTATATATTTTTATGCCTTCTGGTGCTCTAAATCTTTATTATGTCCCAAACAACCTGTTGCCGGATACGTCCTTTAAAGTTTGAAAGTTTCTATTTATACTAAAGAGCCTTTCTTTCATTTGGATATTGGTTTGAGCACTCAACTAATTTCAATGCAGTTGTTTACTGCACTGATCTGTGGTTTTTCATGTCTATACATATGACGTTTACTACTAGCTTATACTATTCCTATATTCATATTCGAAAATTTTAATACCTTGGTTAAATAGACGTGCTTTTTTGATAGAAAGATTTTGTTCATGCTTATATGTCCTTCCTCTATAACTCATCAGACTAGCGTCCATTGCCTCCATTTCGCATAACCACTATTTCTTGCTAATAGCATGAAAGCGACAACAATCGTGGTCTCCAGAGAATACTGTGCCACTACATTTATCCAATTTTTTTCTTTCATTGATCATATATTCATCAATACATCCTTTTATGGCGTTTCCATAAAGTATATAAAGTAATTTTTTTACAAATATTTATTAGCAAGTGATACATTTGTCAACTATCCTCTCAATTGCTCTAAAATTTCTTGTTCCCCAAATGATTTCTTAGTACTGCATTTCAATTTATAGCAACTTCCTATTAGAGGATAATCCCTTCATAGTCTGTTTATTCTTGAAAATTTGAGAACTTAGAATGTAATCGTGTATAATCTAAACAGATTAACAACTGCAAAATTCTTGTGCATTTGTAGCTTATTCAAGTTTAATGGTTTATGTCAGGTTATATATGATTAAGTGTTACTCTTAAGACACGTCGCAATGCCACTAAATCAAGCCGAACTTCTAATGTGTTACGTAGAGCAGTCATCTCAAGCCTATAAAACCCAATGTCTTCTAAATATCCACTATATTTCTTCTTGATTTACCACAATCGTTATCCAATCATGCCACTTCATACTGAGATAAATTGTCACCAGTCTGCGCTTCACCAGCTCACGACAACAAAATCGAGACTATAAAATACAATCTATTCAGCTGTTTTGTTTTAATGTAGTAGTGAACAAAAGAAGCAAAATATTTTCAATTCAATATGCTATCAAAACAAAAGATACATGTACCACTCAGTTACTAAGCCTATGAACAACTTAAAACATTAAATACATACTAAGCCTAATCAAAAGTTTACATATAACTAAGAGTTTGAGTTTTTCCTGTCACTCATTCTATAATCCATCTACTAACTACTTGATATTATGTAACTCAATATATTTTATTTTTGTTGTTTCGCATGGTATAAAACTACTGCTTTGCTACTATCTCTAAGGTTTCAGTAATGAAGAAATTTTTTGGACGCAAAAAGTTGCGGAAATCAAAGTCTGAATTAACACAAAAAGTAGAGGGAAACGGCAGTGCTCCTCCGGACATACCACAGTCTAAATCGACAAATATTGTAAAGTTAGTGAATCTATGTGATATTTAGGTTATAGTATATCTTAGAACTAAACATAGAAACCCGTTTGAGACAATAATTTTTCGGGAGCTATTCCCGTTTTATCCATTTTTTTCCCTTAACTCGGTTTCTAACGATACATCTGCACCCGAGGCTTGCAGCACTTTTTTTTTGAATGGCGGACAAACCAAGGTTGGCGTAAAATGTTTCCTTATCAATCTTCCTGATTGTTGGTACATTTTATCACTCTCATTTTCTACTTTAATATTTCCAGTCAAGTCGCATGCTCCTCTGATGACTGGGAAGCTGTCTGCTCTTCTCATGGGGAAGAATGTCGCAAAAATTTTGACTCTGAACTGGATCGTCACATGATGCAAACAATAACTGATGTCAAGTACATGATTAAGAAAAGCAAATATACCGCACTTAGTTAGTAATACTTCTATTATAATTAAATCAGATAATATTGGTTTATATTTGTTCTCTAATTTTATATTTTAGGCGAAGTTAACTTCCAACGAGGGTGTCTGGATGCTCATAACGCTATTCGACAACGGTCAGTCTACTCCAACTCTTTACTATAAATCTTACGCATTTATTAATACGCATTCATTTTCATTTATCATAACAAATGATGCTGATCTATTTTTGATAGGCGACGACGGAACTGTGATTAGCTATTAAATGGTTAGAGACCTACATATTACTTTTAAGCGAAATTACTAAAATTAGAACACGAAGTTCACAAAAGGAAATTTATTTTCAGAAAAATAGAGATCAGAGGTTTCAAATAGCCTGAAAAGGTATTCTATTTATATCTATTTTCTATATAGGTACGGAAACCAACCCCTTGCATGGTCTGCAGAATTGGCGGACATGGCTCATGCATGGGCTGTGAAACTAGCCGATAGGGGTAGAATACTCTACCCAGAATTACCAGGTAACAAATTTTGCCTCATAATTTATTTCTCTGTAACATTATATATTTCATACATATAATTTAGGGATTGGTGAAAACATCGTATTAAAAGAGGCAAACGAACAGTCGCATCTACCAACAGGAGCAGAAATCGTAGCAGGATGGGAAGAAGAAGCTAGAGTATTCGACTTTGAGAAACCGCGATGGAATCCAAGTTAGTAGTCCAACAGAGATATAGGAACGAAAGAAAGGGTAGGATAGAATGTCACAAAATGTAAACACAAATTATAGCAAGATTAGCATACATCGAAAGTGATGCGCAATATTCCACATTCAGAATGCCAACGATTTTCCCAAATGGTCTGGAGAGACACAACAGAATTGGGTGCTGCTCGATCATGGAATACTGCTAATAACTGCGTTGCGATAGTTTGTTTCTACCGTCCTGGTGGGAATTCAAATGCACCTGGTGAGTATTGAAGTTAACTGATTAATTTCAATATTAAATCAATTAAATACACATAATCATGTATCACGAGCGTATGCTTCACTAGTGAAGAGTGGTAAAGTGACAAACAAATTAGTGAGTAGCTGTAATGAAAGTTATACAAAAAGCTACAATAATCTATGTTACCGAGCATTTCAGGTGAATTTGCTTCAAATGTGCCTTCGTCAAGAGATTGCTCAATGTCTCCCGCTAAAAATTTAGCATCTCAAATTAAAAGATCTGTCACTATTTCCACACCCGAAGGTCATAAAAGGGATACGTAGTTTATTTAATTCTTTTATATGAAACAATTCATAGTCAGCTATACTTTCTGAACTGTGTTAACAACGAGTGATCGGTGATATAATATAGTAATTTGGATTCCAGTGATACCCGGTATTAATAATATATTGTGTTTGATCTCAACACTTCAATGTTTCAGTTGTTCTCTTGTTTGCTGAAAAGTGGTGCAGTTAGATGAATTTCGCGTAACGATGATGGTTGTTGGCATTTGAGATTCATCGAATTGACGCAGTTTAAAAAATATGCAGCTATCGATTTGTTGATCGAGTGATCATGTGTGCTTTCCGCTTAGCTGCCATTATGCCTGCATTGTAAGTCTTCCCATTAATGTCAGTGCACTGAAATAGTTGTTTGTAATAAATGGATTTATTCACCGTCTGTAACAATAAGAGAGTAAAAGAATAGCTTGAGCGTGCATACCCAGAGAGGCACAAAACCGAATGGGACCACACGACATAGCTAGCGCACCCTTCACTTCTTTTTTTCTCGTCTACTTGGAGTACTAACTCTGTTCGTGAAGGTCCCACTCAATTTTACAGACATAACGAATAGATCTCTGCGTCAAACAGACATTGTTGTTCCTACAGAACAGCACCATACACGAATTTATATAAGCATACATACCCGATTGAATTTTTGGCAATAGTTTAATGACTGAACGAAACAATTGTTCTTTAAACTATGTAAATTTAATTTCTTAGTCTCAAAGAAGTTCCTGAGATAATAGAAGGATGAATCCATCATTTATAAATATTAATTCATTGACTAGAAAATTATTTAAGAGATACAATTAGAAGAGATAGATTTGGGATTTTGCTTGAATTACTACAATCACTAACAACTTACATTTTTTTATATATTTTGAAATTGTTGCTCTTTAATATTCCCATTAGCGATTGCGGCAGAAAGACTGTTGCTATCAAGTAATCTGGATGTGTCATTCTCAACAGTATCGCGTGAGGAAATTACACCATCTGAATGCTCCATTGCTACTACAGTATCCCTAGAAGGCGTGGGTGGAAGAGGAGAGGCATTACTTGTGCACCGCGTGAGTTCAGTACTATTTCTTCGTACTGCATTTGCGCCCATAACCTGAAAATAGAAAGTATTCTTATCCATTCTTAAGAAAAAATAAATTTTATGTATTCAAACACTTTTAGAATGTTGAGCAATCTAATTGTTATCCCATGTTAGCCTTCACTTATTTTCAGAATAGGCGATCTTTGCTAATTTCTACCAGGAATTAAAAATAAGTGGTTTTACTAAGTCTTAATTAGATATTACATCTAAAATTAATGTAGTATCCGGATATTAGTGCTATGTCTGATTCAATGGTAAGAAGCTAACCACACTTAATGAATAAATAAGATATGGAGAAATCTTGTTTTGGGCCGATGTACTAAAAATATAAAAGTCGTTTTGAATTTATACACAAGCGCGACTATGAACGAATCAGATGGGCCAGTATTATGGGGTTTCAGGGAAATTTATCCGTCATTGTGCATAAAATCTGCATTCTAACTACTAAATATATCTATAATCTTCTATTTATAATATCCGTCTAGTATGCAAATATTATTGGTTCCGGTAAATTTTAATTCAAATATATTTGAGAGTAGAACCTAATGTATAGGTAAGTCCAAAGAATCATATTAAAGAGATCAAAGTTGATACCTTGACCGCTGTCGTTCTTTCGCCATCCGAGAACGCAGAGCCATTGTGTAGATCATGTGGTCGTAAATATGACATCTTGGTATATGCATCAGACGGTCGACGAACAGAAGGAGTTCGTTTCGTACAGTGCATAGAGTTAGGAATAAATACCCTATGGAACTCCTAGAAATCATTTTATTTTATATACCAAATATCCCCATGCTCATAGCTAAATGAAAGAATAAAAGTACATAGTACATACATTCCTGAATTGTCCGCTCATGGAGCAGTAGATTATGAAAGACATGCAAGCTTCGCAAAGCGAAAGCAGGTCAAGCAAATCTCCGACATTATTATAGATGTGACGACGAAATTCTTGCGAAAACATTCCTGAAAATAAACTAATCAATAATATAATAAATGCTTAAAAATTATGAAAATTAATTTACCTGAAAGAAGTGCCATTATACCTTGAGGCATTTCCGTAAATAGCATTACAAATACTATGGCTAACAACATGTTGGTTGTCCTGTCAGCACGTTCTCCACGATTGCCACTTAAAAAATAACCGCTATAGAATTTGTTGTTTCAATGAAGCTCGTATTTTTCCCCATTTATCTCAGATATGCTAACAAATCAAGATTCAAGCCTTTAGCAATTAAATCTAAACCCACCGCACACTTCCTGTTCGGTGAGTTTTCTCTCCCTGATTAAGTTTCCCATTACGAGCAGGACTCGCTGTGTGTCGTGAGTTTTTGAGGAGTCGCTGTCGGTTTGCTTTCACCTGAACACTAATAGTTATTATTCTTAGCATATGTTAAGTAATCATTAATCTTCACACAATTTTATATAGGAATTGCTTGCAAAAGTAGATTGTGGGGAAATCATAACTTTTTTCCACAGATTCAAACCTTTTCCCACATCTGCAATAGGTATAATTGCTATTCCATGAACGTCATTATTATCTACTCTAGTATTGTGTACTATTTTCTACCCTTGTTCTTATTATTGTTAAATTAAGTAGTGGAGCTTCACTCACTGAGGAATAATTAATATAAATGTCAAAGAGCAACTGACCTCCTTCAAAATACCCAGTAACAACCAAACAAATAAGGATAGTAGACAACAAGGAATTACTTTGAAAACCAAGCCAGAAATCCAAAAAACCAGTCGAAACACCTAAAAGAATGCTAACTTAATATTGCTTAATAGAAGATTGAGTTTGCTCCACTAGCGGTCAACCAACCAGGCAATGTTTGGCTAGTGCAATCTCCGCTATTCCGGGTAAATATGCGGGAGCTCCCAATAGAGTGGGATCGCGCACATCACAAGTCTCATTAAGCCTATAAATGAACGGATTCAGATTAGCTACTGTTTATGGAGACATTTTAAAAAGATACTGACTTCATTTCTGTGATCTTATAGGTGAGAAAATTAGGTGCATTGACCATGGCTACAAAACAAATAGTTGCTCCAATAGCGACGTACGAGTGCTTGAGGCCAACCTATACGAAAACATGACAAATACCATGTGTACTCCCATTTCACGTTATTTTTAATATTGTGATTCTCAAGACTCTCATCCCTTTCTATTTATGGTGATTGTGACTCGCTCTCGCTGCTCATGTTTTTTCATTCCCATGTGACGGGTAGAATAGGCATACATTAAATAAAACTAGGTAACATCATTTTAGCACATCTTATTTATTTAATCTTTGATCACCCTATACCATTATGACCATCCATATTTATTCGTGAAAATTCTAGTGCTTTCATATTAAATTTTTACATCAAAAAGCTTTAAATTCATACTACTCATTTTAAAATAATTCTTTCCAATTATTACTATTGTTAACTTATCAGCTCTATTCTTTTTAAAATAAACAATCAGTAGTTAATTCTATATTTACCTCAAAAGAACAATAGTGGTCTCTTACCTGCATTCCACCAGTGTTTCCTCGACTCCGTAATGTCATGTAACGAATGAGGGCTAACATTACTAAAATCGATAAATTATACTAAAATATTTCACTAAACTCTGGATATCATGTTGTTTAGAATACTTTGTGTCCAGCATACAAATTGAATATAAACAGATTATCAGTGTTCATAGATCTAGGCTTCAAAATTTCCGTTATGGTTATTTTATACAATTTATGCACTCTATTCGCAGTCACGCTTTGAAAAATTTTTTAGCTAAGGTGAAATTGAGTTCACTTAAAGGACACTGAAAGTAGACCGATGGCTAGACAACTTATCATTTACTAAATTAACGAGACATTGATCAGCTTTTCGCTCACCAGACAACCAAACTGAAGAGCTGTGTCCGACTAAAGAGATATGAGCATGGGCTATAAGAAATAGAGCCCAGCTATAACTCCAATGCCGTGGATGGCAATATTTGAAGGCGACAAAGGAATAATGTGTAGTATAGATCAAATTCGAGAATAAGACTACAGTATCGCAGCATGCCATTGCAGTAAGAATCATATTCACTGGAGTACGCATTTGCCTCCTAAAAGATGCGTCTTGAAATATATTTACTATTTAACAATAAGCTCAATATAACTTAAAGTAAACAATACAACAACAATAATAGTTAAGGAAACATTTTTTGTGAAGCAGTTGGATTAACTAATCCTACCTTGTCAATACAACGATGTTGCAAAAATTAGCCACTGTTCCAAAAATACACATTATAATAGATAAATATGTATGAATAGGCTTGTAGAAGTAATGAACTTCCCTACAAGAGAGCAAAATAGATAATATGTAAACATAATTGGACTGTGGATGCAAACAAACCTGAACCAGTCGTATACGACACTTTGGTTTGGAAGATGAATTAATACGGTTTGACATAGGTCTGTATCCATAGCTCCCACTGTTCTAAATAATCATCTGAAACACGGCCAAGTTAATGCTGTTTAGCCACTAAAATGTCGTTATGACAAAAGGATAAATGTCGAAAACACTTTATAATATGGGAACGCATTCACATTATTAAAAGTGAGCGAAGTCAATTATAAGACAAACAGAACGAAGTTATACTGGGTACATACGGTATGAACTTTAAAAAAATCGTCAGAATGAAGTCGCTGCTAAAATTGAGTGGAAATGTCTTATTTTGTGCAATGTGAATAATCGCACTTGAAATGTTGGTCTTCTTCAAGCAGTCAACAGCGCGAATTTGGAATTTCTTCACTGCTGGAGTCGTGCCAACGAATGGACAGCAACACACTTTGGCAATACTAGACGAGAGGGTATAACCTCAACGTGTTTGTTATTATGCCAGGTGAATGGAACACACTAGCTCAGTTCATCGTTAAATTCTCACGTGTGAGAAGGTGTTCGCATGAGTTGCTTCATTACACTTAATTTAAGCGGAAAAATTGTTTTGTATGTTAAGTTAAACTAAAAAGCATTAAGGTCTCATAAAGTTTCTATGTCCTTATATTTAGGAATTTTGGAATCTTGAAATAAGAGCGAAAACAGAGGATTGAGAATGCACTAAAACTTAAGCGATGACTAACACAACATGAGATTTTTCGCATATTACATCCAAAGAATAGAATGAGAACGGAAATTCCAGAATGGTGAACTTTTGAACATTTGGAATGAGCAGTAGGTGTTTAGCCGAATGAAACCCTATTCGCGTTTAATATATTCAACTCACATCCATTTGAAGTTATACACACAGATACATTGACTATAAATTATATCGACAAATTTTCAAGGCTTTCTTGGAAAGAAAAGCGGAAATAGGAAGCTTTAGGTTATCTCTACCTTCAATATCCCATTCAGAATAAATTTTCTCGGTTAGAATAGGTAAGTGGAAAATGCTGGAACAGAAGAGTTCAGAATAAGTCCAGAAAAGGTTGAGTGCTTTGAAATTGGCAATGTGCCCTTTTGAAAGTGAGATTCGATTGTCTAGTGACTGGGGGTATAACACGAAGAGGGCGCCAAGCATTAAATTGCCTCAATTTTTCTAACGAGTTTTTAACGACAGTTGAAAATAGTGAATTAGCGTCGTTGTCCGGCTATGTAGATCTGCAAAAAAGTAATTCTATTCCATTATAAAATGGATAAACTATGGTATCTGTTCAATGATACGAAAAGATAAAAATGCCGAAATAAAAAATGGTCAGCGCCGTGAGCCTGGCTAGAGACTAATAGAGGAGTTTGGCGAGGAATAATTGCTCCAAATTGCCCCCAAAGGGCCCGTAGAAGAGAGTTGAGCTAGAGGAAAACTTGGCAAAGCCTGTGGTCAGACACTGGAATTTTGGATTAAAAAAAGATGCTCGGAGCTAACAAAAATTATATATATAGATAGTAGATCCATAGGCGTGAAAGGACGAGTTAAAATACTGTTATATAGTAATCTGAGAAATAGAAGTGTATAAACGGTGCTAATCAGATGATAGCATAATCATATTACAGGAAATACGGAATATATTAAGCGGATATTTGGCATATATTTAAGATTAAAAATCACTCAATTACCTACTGATCACATCTAAGTAACCGTTCTACGTAATCACCTAATATCTCTGCAAGATTAAACTTTATCCAGTACTTATACTACGGTTTTGGTGTATGGGTTTACTCTATTGACAAGGAAGTAGGTGTGATTCAGTTTAGAAGGAACCATTTAAGTGATGTGCTGAATTTTTAAAAATACTCCGAACTTCTCGACACATGAACTAAGAGGTTAAGGCAGAAGGAAATTAAATATAGGAAAGTCAAAAATGCAAAAATACTAATGGTTGACATTTTCTCAGTGTAACTATATTTTGACATCAATATGGAGTCTTATAGTTTCTAAGTTAAGAGGGGAAAATATTCTTCAAAACTTTGATTTAAAATCGCCAGTGAAATCATGTTGTAAGCACGACATAATAATTTCTAGCTAGTGAGCTGTTGTCGATAGCATTTGGTTCCCAAGATCAAAAATCTAACAACATCACAAACGAATTTTAAAAGAACTCTTGCATGGTGTGTTAGAGAGTGTTTTGCTATGGTTAAAGCATGTCGTTAAGTTTCCACGCACTATATCGTAATTATGTATTCAAACTCCCATGCACCTTAAAGTTCATTTAGTGGACTCATTTTCCTTCTATTCTCGAACTACTGATTTTTGTTATCTTATATTTCTAATATTATCAGTTCAAATTAGATGTTTTTCTTGGGTTATTTTTGTTCCAGTCATATCTTATGTTACCAATTATTGATAGCAGTTTCAATATTGACATAGCAGAAAAGCTTGATATAAAATAGTATCTCTCAAACTTAGAACATTATTTTTTATTTAGGTAAATAACATAAAAGTAGCCATTTTAATTTCACGATTTACATAACACAAGAGGGTAATTTTCTGACGGGTTCTCCATATTGTTGATGGCGCCATTTCGCTTAGCTGCTGGTAAATATTAGGAGAAATAAACATCTCTTTGTAATATGATATATAATCACATGTTCATCTAAAACGTCGCACTCTCCACTAACGAAAAATAATTATAAAATAAATGCTAATAACGAATTAGGAGCAAACTGCGCGGAATAGTGCTAGAATATATGATGTTGGCGGGGCAAATGTTTGCTGAATAAATTATGGAAAAATCTCGAAAACATCTCCAGGAAACTGGTGATTGCAGCTTCTTAAAAATCATAACTCAACATCAGAAATAACGGATGCATAGAAGAGCTGCAAAAAATTTAATTGTATCAGTGAAGAAAACGAATGAGCGGGTAGGAATTTAAGCAAAAATAGTATTGAGCAATATCTTTAAAAGGCTGATGATATGGCAGAGCCGAACACGTAAAATTCACCCATCGAAGTGAAGCAAGAAATCATCCATTTATTTTGTTTTCCACAAAAAGCAAGTGAACTTTAATTATCACTCAACTGAAAGTCATTGCAACAGGAAGCTGCCCAGTCGCTTGAGGAAGCATCGGAATCTCGGAACTAATTGTAAGGAAAAGAGCGTAATTTGAGGCAGAAGAAGAAGAAAATACTCGATGGGATGACAGATGATAAATCAATAAGAGTAGACTAATTACACTTTGTACTATCAGAACAACCTACAGTAATACAATTGAGGATTGATGGAAAGGTAAAAACAAGGGCGTATTGTCTTGAAGATTTAGCATTATAATTTGAATGAAAACTAAAATTATAGGTTAAGAAAAAAATTACTAGCCCGTGAGAGCATTTTCTTTTAACAGAACTGTAAACAGTAGTCCATTGAAATAATGATAACTAAGCCGAGTAGTAAGAACAAGTCATTTACGACCATAACTTTTGAATCATTCATCACCCTATCCATTCAAAGAAGAAAACAGGCCATGTTCTTTCTATTACGCATAAAAATAAAAAATAAAAAAAGCATAGATAAGATTTTTCACCAAGAATCAAATACAGGAAATGTGAGTCGGTTCCCCCTAACATTACATGAGTAATAGGAAAACATCGAAAACAATTAGTATAATTCTCGAATGAACGACAAATACAATTTATGAGAACAATTCAATTGCTATGCTAGGAACAATGTTCTAAAAAATGGAAAAATGTAGAAGTAATCGACGCAAGGCAATGTTTTGCTTAGCTTCCTTCCATTTTACTTTTTGATTTGAATAAATACTCAGTCAACATAGATGTAGGAAAAGCTGAAATGAAGAACTGGTAGAAAGATGAACTATTGAAGACGAGAGGGAATCAAAATATTGAAAAATAACCACATATTAACTAAGTAAATGTTAACTAGAGCATAATGGCGGGAATTTCCTATATACTACCACCGTTGGTTTTAGTCTTTTCTTCTTGAGTAGCCGCGTTGATGATCATTCAATCGCTATAAACTGCTTCAGTGGCAGCATTCAAAAGGGAATAAAACAAATGTCACGGCACCTCGTAAACTCATTCTGTGCAAATTGCGAGGCCTCTGCGAAACGCCAAGAGAAGAAACTTAATAAAACCGAATGGATGCGTGAAAAGATGCACATTCCTTTATTGATGAAGAAAAAAATCATCCATTCAGTGGATGAAAATCCAAATATGAGAGGAAGTCAACGACTAACAATGATAATGAAAAATGAAAAAATGAATGAGTCAAAATTACAAGGGAAAAAACGTGAAAAAAAAGAAAACTCATTAGAGTTCCTTTCTTCATAATTGTAACCAAAATGGGGAAAAGGAAATATCCACGAATGGCATGATTAAGGAATGCATGAAAGGGGCGGAAAGATTCAAGCGAGTCTGAGGAAGGTGTCGTTCTCAGCAAGCATTTTTAATTAGCTGAAGAAGCCGTCTGCTAATGGATACTCGAGTGAATGGACCTACCGAAGAGACCCTAAGACTACTTCTAAAGGATGCTACTTAGATAGTGTTGTGAAAACAAAAAATAGATACATATATGTACCTAAATGCGCATATACGCATATTTAGCGAAGGATAGGCTTTAATGAGAACCCCGAAACGAAAGGCTGAATAACTAACTATACGCGAGTCTATCATGTGCAGCGTCCACATTGAATAACAGTCGAATTGAAATAGAGATAAATATGAGTGTCGGTCCCATACAATATGTAATGCGTCCTCCAATACCGTAAACTTGGAAGACCGATTTGATTTTAGAACAAATGCTGAGTAGAAGCGTTAACAGCATCCCAAAACGCCAAATTGCATAACCGAATAAGACATATGTCTTGGGCCAGCTTTGTTTCCATATATTACACTTTGCTATATTATACATAAAACTTCATTTTAAAAAATGTCGCTATTATTCTTTTATAAATTATCTTTTTGACAACTGAACCAAATATGGATTACGCACTAAAGTAGCGAACAAGAGACTTCAGCCGCAATGCGCCAATTCTATTCGCGCTAATGGCACATCTACTCGGTTTACGATCCAAATTCCGCTGGGAAAGCCAAATCGTCTTCAGATTGGCAATGGGAGAATCATTGAAAGCACTTAATACTGATCACTCATTGCAAACCTGCACACAATGTGATCGCATACTCGCTAGGCGGAATTGAACGCAAGTGAGACAAAGTAAGCTTCATTCAACAATCAACCAAAGATTTAGTATACACTTATCAAGTTAATTGTTATGAAATTTGTGATTCAGTATGCGAAATACTCTTATATGGAAGCATTAAGAATTGCATAATATCAAAAATGGTATGAGTGCGAGTAATTCATGATGAGCCAGAAGTAAATATAGATCTAATGGACGTCACCAGGGTAACGGACAATGGAACATGTGAAGAGTGTCGAGTAGCTATTGATTGATAAGATAACAGACAACTGTGTACTTGAGTGGAATTAACGCATATAAGCGGCGCAAGACACCCAAGTGGGTTTCTTTTTATTTATAGCTATAATATAGAATTGTGTGAAAAGCAGAAATGTTCTCCTCCCCCATGAGCACCTGTTATTGAGGTTATATCGTTACTCGGATATCACCGCAACTCGTTTGTTGCTATGAATTAGGCAATGAATCAAAACTGATGTGAAAAATTCAATAATAGTTACTGAGAATAGACAGCAGTTATGTCTATGTCTATTCTTAGTAACTAAGTGACATCAAGATTCTCATTATAGCTATTGAAGAAAAACAAAATCGAAGTTAGAATATCCACTGTAAAATTCAGATGGATCTTATCAATTATAACATTCTAAAAAATAAGTAGGTAATAATGGTAGTTGATTGGTTTTCAAACAGCGTATGTTAGCTGCCGAAATTGTCGAAAATATCCATAATAGAACCATTGATCCACTACAGAATTTCAGCAAACAACGGGAATCAACCGAGAAAACAAGTAGAGCTAATTAGGAATGCTTGCTGTGATGTGGATTGTAACTGCAGATAGACATCTTGTGGACGAACAAAAGGGTAAAAAAGAGGACAATAGAAGGAGCTAATGGAATTGGCACCGAGATGATAGTGAGTAGCACTCGGTGCTCCTTTCTTTTTAATAGAAGCCAGTGTTGAATTCCTCTAGCAAAACAGTGTGTAAACAAAAGTTTGCTAATGCACATTACTCATCTGATTTGTAAGAAAACGTTTTGGTTAAATAAACTGGTATTTACGAGTGAAATCGAAATAGTTTAGCTGAGAAATATCCACATACGCCTCGCATAGTTAATAGAGGTGAATATTAGATCCTAAGTGATTCCTCCGGTCATGATCCTAGTTATAGGATTGCTCGAAGAAATTGTCGTAAGCAAGGCTGATGGGATTACATGTTAGTGCCAGAATAGGAAAACAGAATTAGAAACAGAAACGACGAAGTTTGGGCTCGTCTGCCAATGAGGGGTTGGTAGATTGATGGTAAAAGTGCAGTACTGAATAAAACAGAAAAATAAATAGATTGCAATGCACTCTTTAATTCCACAAAACGGAAAGGAATCTACCGATGCCCTAAGTTTACGACAATTTTCAAGACTCTTAGTAATTGTTACTTTCAGCTCAATTTAGAAACAGAATTGAAGTCGTATATATTCTTCATTTTATAAATTAAATGATTCTAAAATGTAATTATTTGAAGGAAATATGAGTAACTAATAACTATGTGATATAGATAAGAGACAAAAATTCAGAGGGCGTGTTGATTTTGACTAATAGATCTGCAAATAAATACGGACTGTCTAGTACCACTGACATAGCGCAGATTCATTTTTTAGATAATAATAGAAATGGCTTATTAGTGTAAAAAAATGTAGGAGAATTGATTATAATAGCAAATATACTGACTGAAATAGGAAAATGTATAGAATCGGATACGAATTAGATTCTGTTCACTCCAGCCTTTATTAGGAAGTCTTCCTCTCCCATTCGAGAGGCTCACAATATTCGATTCTTGGCTCTCATGTGTTCTAGAAAAATTCTTCACTTTCGCTAACTTGTAGAATAAGAAGCAAAATTGAAAAGGGCGTGAAATTTTGAATTGTGAAGTAAGAACTGAGTTACTGAAGTGCACCTAGAAGCGTCCTCTAAATCCATTAGGAAACCGGAGAAGTTGGGCGAATCCAGCAATCATGTGACAGAGTGAGATGCAAGGAGTTTCTCATGACGCCATACATTGAATAATATTCAATAGATAGAAGCTTAGGAAATTAAAATATGGAAATAGGAAAATGCTGGATATTTTGACAGAACTGGATAAAAATGATGTTATGCATGCTTATATTGATTTATCCTGCATCGCCTTCAATAGCCTTGGGGTGTAGATATTTTAGGATATAAATATAATAAAGAAAAGCACATTTAGACACTCTTTAGCATGAAGATGGTTGTATATATTTTAAATGGGAAGTGGGAATAAATGACATGGTAAATATAGGCGGAATTATAATGAGAGAGAAAGAGAGATAATCTCTAATAGCCGAAGCTCTACGAAGCGATTGATTGGGCGCCATGTACGCAAATAACAGGTCAGAGCTCGCCCCGGGGCATCGGAGCTTATTACTCTGATTCAAATTCCAATTCTCTCCCAAAACAAACTGTGACTAGCTATTGAGGGATAGTAGACAAAACAGAGAAAGAGAGAATAGATTCAGATAATATCACATATTCATAACACTATACAAATTATTCTTATTTGCTAGACTTCAAAGCTTTGATCTACGATAATTATAACAATTTATTTATTTATTTTGCACAATGCTCCTATATAAACTCATTAATGTAAACCTGCACTTTTTACGTGCAGAGATTAATTCGATTATCACAAAATCGACGAGTATACTGTAATGTAAAGTACACAGTGCGGATCTCTCGCAGCCTAAACAAATTTTATAAGCATAGAGCGATGAGGATAAGTGCCAGGCCGTCTTGGCAACTGTCAAGTCCACCCTTGTTCCCGACTGGCTGACGTAACAACTGGCAGAGAGACCGAGTCAGGGAGAAAGATCCATCTCTTAACAGCTAAGTAACAATGCTAACGTGACAACTCACAAAACATTACTGCTGCTCGCGTTTGAGAATTATGTTTTCATAATATAATGCTATATCTATGATTTACGAATTAAAGATAGGATTATCCTATTATAAATTTATAGAATAAACAGCAATTAAACAATTGAGACGAATTATTGACTCATTAGAGTTCTAGAGGAAATACGAGAAGGCTTGGTGAGATAATTGAGAAGCTGTATTGACATTGTATTGACATGTGTTGGGGTTGAAATAGCAACCGGGTCAAGAAGAACGGGAGTGTGCAGACGAGAGAAATGCCAACGCTTGAGTGAGATCGGCTGTCAACGAAACTCATCCAATATAATCTTATTATTATGAACAATTTAGCAATTATAGAGAATTATCTTCTCTAAAAAGTGGATAGATTCTTTGAAATCCACTTATTATTAACTGATGACATGAAATTATTTCTGAAATACAATGACGACTTCGATAACCTGGCATGGACTGGATAACAGCAATGCACAAACAAAAACTTAATTAAAGTTCTGTAGGAGTGTGGTGCATGTATTGGCAGATTATTGGTCTGTGAAATAATCAGAACAGAAAATGACACTAGTAGAAAGATGAGCACAACTTCAACTTCAACAATAGATTAAAAGAGGACAGGAAGAACGAATAAACATAATAGTAGTAGGAAATCTTATTAACAGTATTTTAAAATTATTTTAATTGCTAACTTCCTCATGTTTCTTGTTTATCAATAAAAATTCGCAAGTCTATTTGTGACAGGTCTTTTCACCTTAATGAATTGAACGAATACTTCAGTACAAAGTGAAAAATGTAGCGTTTCTACTACTATGGTATATTTACTTTTAAAAAAAACATTCAGTAAAATTGTTATAGCGTTAATATCTAGAAGTACTTTAATATTACTATCATTGCTGAAATCAGTTTTTGAGATATATAATACAATAAAATTATTGATTAATATTGATTAAGACTAACCTAATGATGCTTATTAATTTACAGTACGAGTTTGGAAGGCTTTAATTTACTTGAATTTGTCTTCACTGATTCAACTTATGTATGTGAATTAAGCATGTTTTCTTCCTATACAGAAATAATGAGTTTATATGAGCCACTTAATAGACAGATATGACATCCACAAAAAACAAGGCTATATACGGAAATTGCTATTACAAATTCAGTTGTTGAAAAAAGATTAAACTTTTAGACAGTAAGTAATTAGCTGATTGAATACAATGCCCTTATTACAATTGCAATTTCTTTCTAGGCTAGAGGATTTATTTTAAGAGGATAAAAATTTCAGAGAGAGAGAGAGAGAGAGAGAGAAAGATTAGGGAAATTAGTGAATAATCGAGATAATAGAAAAAGGTACTAGCATTTAGAGTAATACAGTTAGAAAGTGAGGCATGAACGGAGTTGGTCAGTGGTAGCAGCGAATTGTCGTGTTGTGGCCTTCGTCAGACGAAATTCGAGCTGCCGGAGTAATTACGCGCATAACCGATTTCGGCCTAATAGGATATCTCACATACTAAAAGCCTGCCTGGCACATCAACATATGCAGTAGACTGATATAAAGGGATAGAGATGTGAATGGTCGTCCAAGCACTGATAGGATTGAGCATCACTCTTTTGTTACTTATTTAAACGTAAAAATTCAACTAACACTAAAAATAAAAGTCGATCCATTTCAGATGCACTCATTTATTGTGTATGTGAAATTCTTGCTGGAGTGATGAGTGGGCGAACTTCTTCCTCTTTGAATAATTCATCAGAATTCCCGCTGCTTCTCGCTTTATTCAATTCTGCACCAGCGCACAAAACTTTGTTTCTACTTCACTTCATCCAAACAGTGACATATTGATGCACTAATTTAGAAAGGGGCAAAACTATGGAAAACAGATTACAAGTATAGTCCTTGCTAAAATTAGAGCGAGGACAAGTTATTTGAAAAAAACCAAGCAAAGCATGTAGTGCACTGAGAAATGGCCAAACAATTCACTTCATTTTACATATTTAGCTGGGGATAGAGAGAGTGAATTATATTAAAGAGAAGCCGTTAAACTGACATATTCTTAGGGTATAAAATACACATGTACATGCTATAGAGTTGAAATAATTTGTTCACTGAGCATATTGCTGTCGCCAAAAAGTGAACTAAGTTCAGCGAGAACATTTCCATAATTTAGTTTGGATAAAAAGCTAGAAGGGAAATTATGCTGTCATAATGGTTTATGGATGTCTAGAAATCATCAAAAAGTAGTCTTGGTAAGTTAAAACTGAGTGGCTATGTTGCTAACATGAAATAGTCCACCATGTCACTTATGTGTCTGAATTTTGGCACAAAGTGACGGGATGTCGCCTCATAGTCTCTCGTTGTATGGTGGAAGAGATGTTATTGTTAGACCATAGTATATTGGAAATAAAACAAAACTAAACATTATTAGTCTCAGAAGGTACACTTCACATCGAATACAAACTGTGACATTGATGACTAAATACCTATTGTAAGTTTAATCTAGTATAAGTACAGAGGCTCAACGATTAGCTGAATAAAACTAAATCGAGTTAAGGAAATTATTTATGAAATTTTCTTCTGTTAAAATTATTTTTAAAGCGTCTGAATCATACTGCATAAAATTTAAATATGTCATGGAACATTTGTATTGGGTTTTGTATTATTTGATGTCAAAAGTAATTAATTTTGACTTTGGACCGATATGAGATGGCTAGACTATGGTGTTCTTAAGTGCGTCCTCATTACATTGCCATTTCCGGTGGTTTCAAGTACCAGTTAATCCTTTGTGCTAACGAGACAAGTTTTACTCCAGGGGTCGAGTGGAAAGCGAGGGGATGCAGGGCAAGGTCCTCGAGAAACAACATATATCTCCGACCCTTAGTCTTAATCTTCTTATCTTCCACTCTCTTCACCTATCGACATACCGCATCTGCTCAACGTTCTATGGCTGTTGCGTAACCACACTAGTTCAGATCATATTGTTTAGTAAGCAATAGTGTGTTTACCCATACCGAATGACTCGTTTACGTTTTAGATTTATCATTTCTAGCTTCAGTAGTCGCAACTATTTTTATAGAATATTAATAAACTTGCTTTTAGATGTTTAGTATTGGAGTAAAGATCTCTTATTTAATACAGAACTTCCGTATCCTACACTTTATTTTCTAGATGTTTATTTTGTAGGAAAACTTAGATGTAATTAGAAAGTATTTCTAATATTAACTTCACTGATTTACAGGGATGTTATTGGAGATATTTCTATGTTTGGTACACAGTTCCTACCCTCGTCTTGATGAAGACTGGATTGACCATCTGAATCACGTTTATACAAGCAACTTATTGGTGGTAGCCGCTTCCATAGTTTCACTTAAAACATTCGGAATGAATCCAATCGAATGCGTCACGCCAGCAAACTTTCCCATTAGCTGGGACACGGTGAGCAATAGACCATAGAATTGTCGCGGAATTGCACTAGTACCGTAGCAAATTTGATTTGACTGTTCACTAACCTCTAAGTTAACACCTCAAATAGAAAACACGATTTTCTGTTCCACTATTTTCTAAGCTTTTTTGGATATGTGTGTAAATAGATAATGAACTCCAGCTATATGGATGTTAAATAAATATGGTAGATAAATAGGTGAAAATTATGGATATTTTGTAGCCAACAGAGTCCTATTATGACAGCAAACATAGCGAGTCCACCAACTGCCAAATATCGAGCGATCAGTGAGATGTCAATGAATATTTCAGAAACTATTTTATTCATTTGCATAGATTTTTATTTTAACGAGTATTAATTGTGATTTAACTGGGGCTAATTCTTTTTTGGTTGATATGATTGTGAATCAAATGATATTAATCCTATAAAAATGAAGTATTTTTCGTCATGAACTTCCTTAGAATTGTTTTGCTGCTTGAAAATATGAATCATAAAAGTCTGTACTTACTGTGATGTCACGTTATATACTTTTCAAACAAAAGAGGCAATCAAAACTAACATTACACCGCATCAAAATAGTTTTTATTAGTTATTTATTTCTATATCTCGTTTATGTTTCTTTAGCTATGATAGTACTTCCAGAAATATCATCTCTACCTAAAGTTTCACAGTGTTTCTACGGTGTTTTCTATCATTATAGGTTTACAACCGCTTAGACCTTGACTCATTTGTTCAAGTCGTAGAGTGTTTGATCACAAACATTTTGATGTTTTCTTTTCATATGAAAAGAACCAGAAAAACTTGTGATTTTGGTATTTATAGTAGTTTCTCTAACGGTTCATTTTTCTTCCCACCACTGATGATGCTTATAGGAACGTGTATTTCCTTAAATATTCTGTATTTCAGATAATTTTTAGCTTCGATAATTAGTACATTATTATTTTTTAAAAAACATCTATATCTACTGTTTTCTCAGTAATTTTTCATCCTCAATGATTTTGCCTTTGGCTGGATGCCAAACCGGTCCCCCCAATCGACTTTGATTGTTGTGGCTGGTAACTGAGAACTACTATCATTCAGTAATATTATCCCTGTATTCTCCCTTGATGCAACTTTTAGGTTCTGATGTCATAAACTTAATAGTGACTAACAAGTTTTAATTTGACTTCCAATCCAGCAAATATCTCAATCAATATACTATTTATTAGTACGACCTTAAAAATAATAATTCAAGCAAATAGATTCGTAAGCACTAGCAATTTTCATCACATCAGACAACGTATTACATTACTATTGCTAGACTTTCTATTGATGAACTAATATCTATCACATACCTATATAAAATATTTATTTAGTTGCATGCAGTCCTCGTGTTTTTATTATGTATTCTTGTTTACCTCTGGTGAACTAGAAACACTGTGAATTCATCTATTGCTCCCTTAGTGATTTGTTTATTTTTCCAATGGCCGTTGATTTGCGTCTCTTTCACTGTCTTCTATCCCCAGAATGATGATCGAGACGTTTGTTGCAATGTCTCGGTACCTGTCACCACGACAGGACGATGACTGGAGTGACCGAATGCATTACCTCATCACTCCTAACCTACTTCTCGCTTTTTCCGTCCTTATTTCGTTCAAGCAGTTTGGAGGCAGACCTATAGAATGCATGTTTCCCAATAAATTTCCAAGTAGCTGGGAACAAGTGAGTTATAAAACTCTAAATATAGAGAAATTCTATAGACGACTAGATATTGTAATCTGTGAAAAGAACAATTTTATTTAGTATGCTGAGAACTATTGCTGGTCTCAAGACACATACTTCGTAGAGCCACATCAACACGTTGAATTGCTGAAGCCTGAAGAAAGGTTGATGTTTTCATTAAACACAATACGTAAACATTAGATATAGAAAAATAAACTGGTAAATTCCATTAAATTATTTATTGTATACCTTTTACAATTATGGACAATTTTAATACAGTAATTATTTTGAAAACTAATGATTTAAGTGATAGGTACACTCCGGAGCGAAAGCTATCCTACTATCAGTGGGTCCCATTCTTCCTCCTTCTTCAAGCTGCTTGCTTTAGAGCACCAAGTTTCCTATGGAAATATTTTTCTAATCATTCTGATAAGTTACCGATTATAGTATAGCTCTTTGTATAGCGAAAGGAATTTGAATTTGGACTACTGACTATTCAGGTATTCGAATTCACGAAATGGTGGAAAAAGCTCAAGATGTAGCAAATGTTGATGAGGAAATAAGAGATAGGAATATCAGAATACTTGTAAGACATTTGCAAAACGCATTGCGGTTTCAAAAGAGGCTAATTAATAAAAAGGTATTCAATAAATAAGAAGCATTATTAAAGTTATCAAAATGGATAGAGAGTAACGAAAGAGACGAAGAAGAAAGCACAAATTGTATACCCAGATTATGGTGCATAAGACAATTACGTGCCTGAACTACCAATATTCTTCGTCATTCATCTCGACGGTCTATTTGGTTACCAAAGCACTTTATCTGGGTAATGTCATCTTACAACTGTGGTTAATGAACTAGTAAGTATTGAATTACATTTTTATGTAGGTCATAATACAAATTAGGTGTTCACCAACCTCCTATAATTTAAGTTTTCTTGGCACGAATAAGCATCAGTGGTACGGATTCGGAGTGATCTCCGATATAGTGAAAGGAGTGCAGTGGGAGATCAGTGGATATTTTCCACGTTCATCTGTTTGCGATTTTGAAGTAGGGAAGTATCACTAAAATGGCTAAATTTTAAGTGTGAAGAATGCTAGATAGTTGAATCAAAAATAACCATAATTACAGGTCCGTCAAGTGGCAAATATTCAAAAATATTCTGTGCAATGTGTTCTAGTAATTAACATTTTTAATGAAAAAATTTTTGTGTTACTTTGGTTCTGGTAAGTGAGATTCACTAGAGGATTTGACTACACTAAGAGTTTGCCTTATTACCACGCATATACAAATAGATTATAAAAAGTTAGTAAAAATGGTAGTCACCTAAGACGTATTCAACTTTCAAGAAGTCCTTCTACTATATTTTAATTATTTCCTCTACATTTTACCGTAATATGCTTAATACAAAAAAAGATAGAAGTTAAAATCTAATAGGGAACAAGGAGTTGACTAAATAATTTAAATTTTGAATGAAAAATTTATACAGAAAGCGATCATTTGAAACAGTAGATAGGGTTGCATATGTTATATTCAACAATATAGCGCCAAAGCCACCTTTAAAAATAAATATGAAAAAATAATTATAGAAAATTATAGGTATGTAATGCTATTTGCATCCGTGCTGTTCACCTTTACAAGCTGGTTCTTCCTTCTTTTATTTCCATGTTTTTCTCGGTGGTTCATATCCCAGCATCTTGAACTCAATAATATCGATCAATTCTATCTAAACTCAACGAGTTCGTGAAATGAGATTGTCAAACAAATTCATTTAAATAGTATTGCTACCGAAATGGAAATATAATTATCGAGTTCAGGATCGTCAACTGACGTTAAGAAATTCGTCTCGGACTATCTACATCGCGATGGAGTATTCGTTCTTCGCATGGTATCCTCTCATGCTGGAATAATTGTCGGAACAGATCTTGTTCTTGCTCTCTGGCAAGCATTTTATGGCATAGAGAAAAAGGTAGCGTGGAAATTTTTAAGGTTTTTAAATTTACTCCATATAATGAAGATGTGCAATTAAAATCAGGTAACGGAATTGGATTGTGCTTTTCACGACGAGACATTAAACGAAGTGAAAACGGTTATAAATCGAAAGAAGAAAAGTAGTTTGCCTTTCCTTGAAGACAAGATGTTCACCACTAATCTTATGCCAGTCACTCCTGAAAACAATGATAGTGATAGTAGAAGTTCGAAGGAATAGAAGAATGAATAACTTCTTGAAAATTGTTTTCTAAATACTGTTTTGTATATTTGTAGTTTTTGACAGTCGGCTAACCTTAAAATAGTGTTGTACTATAACTTTATCATATTACAAATGTACAAATTAAATTATGCTCAGAGCTTATTATTACTTTTAAAGATCTTTTCTTCATATAATATTAGATATTTTATAGAAAATAATATTGAGATTTTTCTGATTACTCTACTTTTAAAAACTCTTTACGAACCATCAGTTATTGAAACAAGTCTACTTTGATAATATTTTATTTATCAACTCTATTTTCAGAAGCATTGCGATATGTTTATTCGTTATTTTATAAAAGTCTTAAAATTACTCTTTAGACATTAGTGTTGCCTTAACTGAAAATTGTAATATGATAAAAAAAACTATCAAAAAGAAGACAAAATTAAAGTATAAAGTAGCATTTCTTATAGGCTTAGGAATAGAACGATAAAATATGTAAGCTATGAGACGAGTCGACTGCATACCATATGACTGTATTTCGGCCGCACTTTCTCAGTCGCGCAAACGATGGAACCCGGTTGATCGACGCTATCTCACATCGATTCTTCCACTTTATTCGCATTCCTGCACCACCATCGCAGTTTCATAATAGTGTTCTCTCCAAATTATTTGGTTGGCACAATGTCAGAAGATGAATCCCCCAATGATATATTTTATTATGCTTCTGAAGGAAATATGGTATGTAATAGCTGTTATTTGCAGTTTGGTAAAGTTTGTGAAATTTTGGCATATTCTTGTATCTAGCTTTTAGTTTTAACATTTATCTAGCTGTGACAAATATTTGTTTCAATAAGGTAGGACATTAAATTTTTTTTAATTCTGTAAAAATACAAATACAGTATTTTAAGGCAGATATGGAAAGAGTGGTGAAGAGACATAAAGATTGGTTATCCCATAGAGATATTCGAGGGAGGACAATGATTATGCATGCTGCCATCGGAGACAATCTTCGTAACCTACAATTTCTCATAAGGTTAGAATTTCGTCAAAATATTTTCTTTCAAAATCGAAAAAAAAGCTAAAATTAAATTTTCACCACTTAAGAAAGGGACTATCGTTGTGGGATGTTGACAACAACGGCGATACTGCACTACACTGGGCAACCCAGTGCTCATCGACTAAAGTACATTTGATGGTTGATTAAATTATTTTGTTAGTTTTATATTACTATAAAATTTATACATTTTTATATTTTAAATATTAAGGTAGCGCGATATATTTTGCAATCAGCTAAATCTCCACAAGGTTCAACACCATTCCTAATAGGGGATAAGGATTCTGTCACTCCAATGCACATTGCTGCAGCAAGCAACAACGGCAAAATATTACAGGTGCGTGGTTGAGATAATATGTTAACTGCATTGAGATTTCTGCTAAAAATTCTGCGAAGCTTCTGTAATAGAATTATAACCTCAAAATTGTGTGCTCCCAGATACTGCTGCACGAGTTCCCTCAACCAAAAAATGGAAAGACAGGACGCCGCCGTCTACTAAATTAATTCTCAGATGTTTATCGACATCGTTGGCCCAAGCGACGACGTGTTCAGCATGGCACAAGACAAGAGGGGTCGTGGACCACTACATTATGCTGCATCACGTGCAAGTTTAGATTCTGTGCGTCTAATTTTAGGTTTGTAAAAATCTTGATGCAAACTTTCATTAAAAATCGTTTTTTAACTTAATTTAGTAAAACAGTAAAATCGGTCTCTTTTTATATTCTCCTTCACTTGGTCTACCTGTTGATCCAAAGGATCACAGTGGTCTCACTCCCTTAATGTGTGCTGTCGGAGTTCCTTTACCACAAGGTTTGAATATTACTTCCCTAAAATAATTTACTATAGCATTATTATAATTATAGTCACTTTTCAGCTGTAGAAGTATGCCGTCTACTTGCGCGACGTAAGGCAATGGCTATTTATGCTCGAAACAGAGATGGGCTCTCTTCACTCCATTTAACTGTTGTCGCTAACAATTTGCCTGTTTTACGCCTATTTGTAGAAGAATTGCACTGTGATGTTGAGGTTAAATTTGATTTCAAGTCGTTAACAAACTAAGAATATTTAAGTGCAACTTTGTAGCCTTTTATTTTTTAAATAATGTTAAACAATAGCATTGTGTTGGGTTTTTTCTATAGCCTTGCTATAACCTATTATAAAAGAGTTGTATTTTATAAAATTTGATTCAGATTTTTGATAATGAAATGCGCACTCCTCTCCATTACGCAGCAGAACAAGGACAACTCGAAATGGTGCGCCTGCTTATTGCTAATGGAGCACGCAACACAACAAGGTGAGAACAGGTCTAGAAAATACTAAGAAACCGAAATTACAAAATGAATGCAATTATTAAGGATTAATTCGATATTTTCAGGGACAAGCGAGGAGCCTATCCAGCTCACTATGCTGCTCAATGCAGTGTAAATTGTCTTGAACTTATCCTTGCAGAAAATAAATATGCTGTAAGAAATGTTTAGATCTTGTTTGATTATGCAGTTATTATATACGTTCCATATATTCCTAGCCAAATAGGATTTAAGATCAAGTGAATATTTTAGGATGTGAAGGATCAAGACAATCGTTCATGTCTTATGTGGGCTGTCTGCGCAGGAAATGTAGAAGTCATACAATATTTAGTGTATAAAACGGCTCCGGATAGACAAGATAGAGTAAGACAAAAAGCATGTAGAGAAATAAATAGAAAGGCGTTTCAACTACTAAGATTATTGGCAAGAGGAAAGTTTGTTAAGGATAATCGTGGATACACAGCTCTTCACTTGGCAGCCATGGTTGGAAATGAGAACATTTGTAAACTTCTAGTCAAACAAGGGTGGAATTTAACAGTTAGTAATATCAACAGTCTAAGTTATACAGTTGTTGGAGCTTTATCACTCAACATTTTATCCATAAGTAAAATATCTGTAATGTGAAACTAGGAACGCGATAAATTTGACAACACACCCCTTCATCTGGCAGCAGGCAGAGGCCATACAGATGTAGTGAGATTTCTCGTCACGGCTGGAGCGAACATGAATGAGAAGGATGCTATGGCCAGGTTTATACATTTATAAATAAGCTAATAACTTTCTCAACTAACTAATTTAGAACACCAGTGTATTGGGCGTGCTTTGGTGGTCAAGCGCATACTCTCTATTGCATGATCAAAGAACTAGGATTCGAATGGAGAACTGTGGTGAAGTAAATAATCTTAGATGTTTTCTAGATATTGAAACATTTTCAATATACATCTCTACTAGAATATTCTTTCATTATTCACCAAAAAAGCTGATAAGTATTTATTTACTATAGTGCTACATTTCAGCTAGGTAAAAATAATTTCTTTAAATAGCTGTTTTGATTACTAATATTCGATGTTAAAACTGTTTGCTGGTAACTAAATAATAATTGCAAAAGTATGTTCCAGTCAACGGCGCGTGCCAATCATGGATGTTCTCGAGCGAACACCCTTACATGCTGCTGCTTTTGCTGGCTTTTCAGCATGTATCAACGTACTTCTCAGCGTAAGAACAGTATTTAACTTAGGTAAAGTATAAAATAATTAAAATGTAATTGGTTGAATTATGTTTAGATAGAAGCGGAAGATGACTGTCTAGTTTCTCCTCTTGTTGGATGGAAAGATAAAGAACGTAAGCCACCTCCCATAGTTTCACAAACATCAGATTCAAAATGTTAAGTTGCAGGGGTGGTCAAAAGTCTCAGACAGTAAATTACAAAATCATAATGTAATATAGGTGAAACTGCTCTACATGTGGCCTGTGCTCGTGGAAGAATGGACTGTGTATTAGCCCTATTAAAAGGAGGAGCAGCTCTTAATGCAATGAATGACAGAAGGAAAACACCACTTCAGTGTGCATTGGATAATCGACACCTACATGTACGATGGTCATAATAGCAAACGACTTGATTTATCACACTTATTTTAAAGGACTACCTATTTATTTTAGATAGTTGATTATCTTCGTACACAAGATGCTCTTCTACCCGCAGAACTTGAACAAGTTGCCGCCAAAGTAATTCAACGTTGGTGTAGAAAAATTCTATTAAAGAAAAAAATTACATTGAATCGTCGAAAGTTATAGATTAATTGAAAAATAAATCTGGTATTTCCTTATATGAGATAAATACCTATCGATTATTTAATACTTTGTTGATCCACGAGAAAATATCAGTGGTGAATCCAACTCGAATTAAAAGTCAAGTACACAATTGGATTTAAATAATATTAAAATGGGACACTAAAGCATTTAAAATGTACTGTGCGTTTTTCACATATATATGCACAATTTATTAATTTACACTAATCTTAATTAGAAGTTATTTTAAAGGACGAAAAAAAAAAGTCCCAACCAAGGAAAATGATGCTCGTTGGGCGCGGAATTTAAAGATTCAAACAAGATAATATGACATTGGTATAGTTGAGATATAATTTGTTATAGTTTTTTTTTCGATTTCTGCATCAAAGAACTCCTTCAGTTATCATTTTTTAAACGTTATAAACAAGCTAATCATAGCTTATATCACATGTTTCTCTGAGAAGTTTATTAATGTGTTATTTAGGTTTATATCAGACCGCCTTTGTTCAAAATAGTATATAATTTATCTTGGATATACTTACAACACTGGATCACTATTTGTGCGTATTTTCCATCCATAAAAAGTGCACTACTCACTAGCGGCTGAACTTTATACCTAGTTTTAATTTGATGATGGGGGCCTCTGTTCATAATACTCGGCGGTTTGTTTCCAATAATTTTATAATTACTTAGCTTAATATATTTTATTTAATGGACACCTAGAGTCAGTTAGATTTGTGCTCAATTGATTTAGCTTGTCTGTGAGCGATTCATACCGCGACATAGAATTGCATATCAGAAGAGCCATGTCGATGCTTAATGATCTTTGGGATCAAGTTCATATGAGTGAAACAATGAGGTAAAACATCCCGTTATTTTGATGTGGAATCTAAATTATTTTGATTTGTTAAGGGTTGCTCGTGTATCAACGGCATTCAAACATATTTCGAATCTTTTAGATGATATGGTTAGTTGATCTCAAATATGTGGCAATATTTTGTTATTTTGTTATAGGAATCGTTAAAACAGCCTGAAGTAAAATGTTGTTGATATTTAGGTGGCTTCTGAGCAATCTATGGTAGCGAGAGTGCAGGAGGATATCAAAAGTGGGATAGAAAACATTAATTCTATGAGGTCTGAAATGGGTATGGAGAGCTGGATTAATACTAAAGACAAAGAAGGATCTATAGATATGGTGATATTATTATTTTTAATATTACATTTAGTAGTTTTTTTTTAATAGAATTTGATATTTCCAGTTTAAATCAATTGAAAGTGAAATAAAGCGACTCCAATTATTATATGATGAGAAGAAGAAGGACCAGCAAGAGTTGATTGATCGTATCGATTTATTAGCATTTCGACTTGGAGAGGATAGTAGTGAACTCATTCCTGAATCAAAAAAGGTATGTTTTGGAAAAAGCCTTTATACTCATTTTAATATGATCATATAAATGGATAGTGCTATTTAGACTTGTAATGAAGCTTATTTCTGTGTACTCTTTAATTATATCTTGTGTAATATGCTTTACTATTTATTGGGTTTCACTTTACTATATATTTTCCTTAGAACTTAGTCTTTATGCTACGTTTATGGAGTTTCCAGCTAATTGCACCAGCAGATGTTGCCGTACTGCAGGCTAAAACTGTTCAGATGGAAGGACTTTTAAATGAACGAATAAAACAATCTCAGGAATGGCAAGGAGAAATGAGGAAATATATTAAAGTTATGGGTGAGTGAATTAGTTTTTATCAAAGATTTTTAAAAGTATAGCATTGCTCAAGGGGTTTTTAAATAATAGGTGCTTTGGGTATATTAAAATAGACATAATATTTTTAATTAATTATGCTATATATCAGGCTGTCTAATGCTATCTGTTTTGAATTAGTAACTACAATTATTTCTTTAAAACTTCTATTTAGGGGATGTGCTTATCCAAGATGACCCTAATCTCAAAGTGATTATTGAGTCTGATCTGTCAAAAGATGATTTTACATTACACTGTGAAATGCTTTCTCTAATTGAAGGACACTGGATGCAGGTATTCATATTTATTATTCGGAATATCTTATAGATCTAAGATGTTCGATTATTTATTTTCTAAACAGTAAATTTTCAGATGCGTGATATGTTTTCTGATTGGGTCCAAGAAAAAGACTTCAAGTGGACAGAACTCTATGGACGTCTTAAAGAATTGTGGAATCAGTGTCATATTGCAGATGTAGAGAGATTGTTTCCTTCTAGTTTTGACCCTGGTTTGTTGCCTGTACATATTTTTTAAGAGTAAGTTAAGTTGTTAGAAAACCAATTTTAGTAAAAATTACTTTATTCTCTTAAGATCGTCATACAGACAAGGATTTTAATGATATGGCTAAAGAAATTGCTCGATTGGATGTATTATATTCTGCTCGCCAATCAGTATATGATATGTTAAAGACGTAAGTTAGCTTCGTATTATAACAAAGCTAAATATATACTGAATATTTACGTGTAGACGGTTGTTTTAAATACATTTTACAGATGGAAACAGAAATGGCAAGATAAACTTGCTTTAGAAGATAAAAGAAAAGATTCTGCTTACTATCAAAGTAGGGAGAGAGGGCACAGTTTGATGAAAGATGCACAGGTAAGGGTATTGGTTATAATGAATTTTGAGTTAACATTTTTTTTCGGATTGCCCATTATTTATTTGTTTTGGGGAAAGGGTTGATATTTCGATTTATTTAAGCATATTAGCTTTTAAATTGTATTTTAATGCCGAACGAACCCTGAATGAGCATACTCTTCCGAAACTTACAAAATCTTTGGTTGAAGCATATGAAACATATCTGGTAAATCATCCTGGCGATGAGATCAAGTAAGTGGAACTTATTAACGTATCCATTTATTGGCAAAAGGAAACTTCTATTTCCTTAATTTTTAAGGGTTGAGGGAATGACTCCACCTTGTTATGTGAAATGGATAATGGATGAATATAATCATGAGAAAGAGGTAGAACGCCGAAATAAGGTTGGCGTATGCATTGTTTTCATTCATTTAGTTTGATTATGCTTTGAATTTTACATGGATGTTTATTTCAGCAGTTGCAACGGAAACAGGAATTGGTTTCTCGAAATGGATTACGTACTCCACAATCACTAAGGAAAAATGTTCTTCGTGCTCCAAATAGTTGTTCGAAACTGGAACCTATTGCCAAGGTTTTTTTTTAATTTAGGAGAAATAAGGTTTAAAAATATAACTTTGATTGCTTTTGTTATAGCGTCTTCACTTTGATTCAACACTAAGTCCGTGTTTTTCCTCTGCTAGTTCTACAAATCTGCTAAGTATTATTTCCCCAACTAAAAGTGTTCGGGTTTGTATTTCAATTATTTCGTTCATGTTGATCTTATAATAATAGTTAATGATTAATTCGATTTAGTGTGGTCCTAAACACTCTTCTCCAAAGCAGTCACTTAAAAACGGAAAAGTACTTAAGCAGATGCTAGCTCCAAGCCCATCTCCTAGGAGGTTACCTGTTTCAAGAACTCCATTACGTGCTAATAACAAACTATAAGATAATTGAACACTCATTATTAGGTGAGCTTTCCACGATATTATCACATGGAAGATCTGCTATAGAGATAGTGCCTTATCGCATACTTATGTTTCTATTGTTTTACTTTTCGAGGTGACTTGCTAATACCTAAAAAAAAAATTTTTTTACTAATTACTATATCCGTCAGCCCCTAGTATCCGTCGTACTAAGTGGGTTCCCTTAATAAAAATTTAGTATTAGTCATTTTCCAGTCCCCTATTGTACAGTACTAATTCATTTACTTTTTTAATATCATGTTTCATATTCGGTGATTGTACTGATGATAATCTAATACTCAATTACTGCCCAATACAATACCAGTATTCCATTCCGTTTGTATCTCACATAATTCGGCCTTTACCAAGAGTAGAAAAGAGAGCAGTGTTTGAAATAATTACTCAATTGTGAATAAATTATTTATTTAATATGAATTGGGAATTAAATATTATGTTTAAGACTTCGAAGTGTAAAGAACCACAGTAATGTTTCCTTTATATACCTTTAGTCTTGAGCGCGCTATGATGACATGATGTGTATTCTCCAATTGTTTCACACTCTTTCTCTAGCTACGTGCGCGCTCTCATATTTTTCCATGTTATCTTGTTACTCTAGTGACCTAGCCCAGAATGCGAGCGTCACTCGAGCGAGCGTTTGTGTGCATTTGTTTCCTGCCGAATCGTTTTGATATTTTATATTCTGTTAATATCTTCAATTTCTTACTCTTATAATTGCTGTCACCATACATTATTAGTCTCTATATGTTAGAATATTATATGTTTAGGGGTAGCAGCATTTTTTTTACAGTCAGGACGAGTGCTATGAGGAAAGGGTAATATGTGTTTAAGTTATATTACGTAGTTATAGTTTTTCTTTAAAACACATTTGAGTGGACCATTTATGCTTAAGTGGTTCTAAAAGAAAACGCGAAGATGATGATGGGGATGTCTCAATGCATGGAGATGAAGAAGATAGCAGAAGTGGAGTTGCAGTGAAAGTGGAACCACCTAAAGGTAGCTCCCTATAATGCTTATGGTTTTTTTTCGCTCAACTTTTAACATTTAATATATGATACCTTAGGGAAAGAAAGAGATGCGGAATATTCTGCTCCCAAAGGTCAGAAATTGACAGATCTAGATGAAGAACAGATTCATGCCAATGGAAATTCTAAGGTAAATATTTATTTCCGCAAAAATTGGTTCCATATTATGTCATTGTTGCTAATTATTTATATACAACAAGAAAAAATTTTAGGATGGAGAGGGCAATGTAATTGAACAAACGCATTACATAGTGGTACCATCATACTCGGCATGGTTTGACTACAATGCAGTTCACCAAATAGAAAAACGTGCGGTGCCGGAGTTTTTCAATGGCCGCAATAAGAGTAAAACACCTGAAGTGTTGGTTTACTATACAGTTATTTTACTACACATTTTCGGTATTTTTTAAATCTATTATGTATATTATTTTTCAGGTACTTATCATACAGGAATTTCATGATTGATACTTATCGTTTGAATCCTTTTGAATACCTATCATCAACTGCATGTCGTCGTAATCTTGCTGGCGATGTATGCTCAATTGTTAGGTGGGAAGCAAACTATGAAAATAATTTTCCACGTTTTTTTTATAAAAAGAAACTTTTAGGCTGCACTCCTTCTTAGAGCAGTGGGGTTTAATCAATTATCAAGTAGACTCGGAGTGTCGACCGGCTCCAGTTGCACCTCCACCTACTAGTCATTTCATGGTTCTAGCAGATACACCAACTGGAGTACAGCCAGTAAATCCTGTATCTGGAAATTTCAATGTATGTTATAAATAATTTTTATCTATGACTCATTGTGTATAGAATTTTTGCAACGCTTATTACTTTGGCGGTATTTTATCGTTTAAAGCGAGATCCTTACAGGCTGAACGGAAAGAAGCAGACGATGGAGGAAAGGGTATTACTGATAAATTATCGAATGTTGGTCTAAAAACTGACCAATACCAGAAGCAACTTGCCGCTATGAAAGTAAATATATATTTTTTTAATATTTAGATCAAAGATTATTGAATAAAACTAAAGATTCAGTGCTATTAAATTAATAAATTTTTGTGGGTAATATTTAAAATATTCATAAATTTTTAAAGACAAAGGGCGCGGCTCCAGGTCGTGATTGGAATGATCAAGAGACTCTTCTACTATTGGAAGGGCTTGAAATGTTTAAAGATGACTGGAATAAGGTAAGTTGTTCTTTTAAAATATATATATATATTGTTCATTTATGTAGATTTCTAAATTTTGCTAAAGGTGGCTGATCACGTGGGGACGCGTACCCAAGATGAGTGTATTCTTCGGTTTCTTCAATTACCTATTCAAGATCCATATCTAGGTTCAGATGATTCTGACGGATTGGCAACCGGTGAAACAATTTTGGGTAGGTTTTCATACTCTTTTATAGCACTATGAAAAGTGTTACATTTAAATGGATACTTATTAATAGGACCTTTATCTTACCAACCAATTCCCTTCTCGCAAACTGGGAATCCCGTCATGTCTACAGTAGCTTTCCTAGCATCAGTTGTTGATCCGAAAGTTGCATCTGCAGCTACAAAAGCTGCAATTGAGGAGTTTGCCAAAGTAAAAGAAGAGGTATTCTCTTACTAATATAGTTTACTTACTTTCAAGAATTAATTTGCGTTTTTAGTGCCAATTATTTAGGTACCACCATTAATGTTGGAAGCTCACGCACGAAATGTACAGGCTTATGAAGAGAAAAGTGGACAACTGGATGGAAATGCAGGTCTCTCCAAATCTGGAATAGCTACCGATATTAAGAAAGACGATAAGAATGAGGAAGGTAAATTGAAAAATAATAAGACATCTGGATTATTAGTTAATAATAATATTCTAGTTGAAAAGATGGACACGGACACTTCTGAGAAAAAGGATATAGAAATTGAACGAAGTGCAAAATCTGCTGTTAGTGAAGCTGTTCAAGCTGCTGCATCTGCTGCTCTTGCGGCTGCAGCTGTAAAAGCGAAAGTTCGTTGTAGCCTAGTTATATGTATAATTTGTTTACAGTAACTTATTTTTTTTTTGTATTTTTACAGCATCTTGCTACGATTGAAGAACGCCGTATTAAATCTTTAGTGGCTCAACTGGTTGAAACTCAAATGAAGAAGCTCGAAATGAAATTACGTCATTTTGATGAGTTAGAACAGATAATGGACAAGGAAAGAGAAGCTGTGTGTACTATTCGTTATATTTCTTCATATTTTGAAATTAAGATTTACTGGTACTTTGATACTTATTCTCACATTTGTAAAATTACATAAGGTTTATAGTTGGAATATCAACGTCAGCAGTTGATTCTTGAGAGACAGGCATTTCATATGGATCAACTTCGATATTTAGAACAGAGGGCTAAGCATGAAGCTCACAACAAAATGGTTGCTGGTGGCCAGGTTAGAATTTCATCTTATTGATTTGGTTTTGTTTTATTAAAATATCTTTTATTTATTCTGAAGAAGAACATGGGTTATTATGAATAATATGAGTAGATGACTATTTGTTTTCGCTTCCTGCTGGTCTTCCTCCTGGGTTTGAAGTAACTGGTCCACCTCAACCTACACCACAGGTTCAAGTTGCCATTCCACCTAGCCAGGAAGGTAAGTTGTACTTCATCTTTATTTTAGTTATCCAAGTACATGTTTTTAAAAAACAAGACGTAATGTTTCAGCTCAACCAGGAGAAAAGATGGACTCTTCTGAAGCTCGACCAGTAACACCAATGCAGCCTACTGCTCCTACAGCGATTCAGGGTCCACCAGTCCCTCCTCCACCGCAGCAGTACCCTGCACAACCTGGACCACAAACTCCAGCTCAAGGATATACTCAACCTGCATATCCTCCCCAAGGATATCCCCAGCAGTCACAACCTGCATATCAGGGATATCCACAACAAGGTTAGCTCAAACTTTTTCTTGGAATTCAAAATAAATATAGTCATTTTCAGGACATCCTGCTTATGCTCCACCTCAACAACCAGGAGGACAACCTGGTTATTATAGTCAGCCCCGTGCTGGTTATCCACCTCAAGGGCAAACCACAGGTTATCCTAATCCACAGCAAAGACCACCTTATCAGCAGACAGGTTATCAAACTCAGCCTCCCCGTCCTGCTTATCAAGGTTATCCCCCGCAAGGTTGTTGATATTCATTTTTGAATTAAAGCATATATTTATTAATTTCTTTATTAAGTAGGTCATCCTGGGTACGCTCCTCAGCAATATGGTCAAGGACCACCTCCAACTGGATATCCTCAAGGTCCGCCTCCCCAAACAGGGCCTGTATCCTCTCTTGATCCTGCTGATGCTGCGACGCCTCCTATGCATCATGGTATGCTGATTTAACCTTTATAATTTTAATAATATAAATAGTAATCTCTTGGAATATTCAGGTCAACCTGGTGACCTCATCATGCCGAAGGGTGATTGAAAGTATCCCATCTTTGTTTCTAAATTAATTTGTTTTAAAGTGAATCTCCTGAAATAATTTCAAATAACCTGTTTTGTAATCACTGATATATTGCTTACATTACAAAAAAAAGCTTTCTTTGATTTGAGAACAATGTTTGTTGACTAATAAGTTTTCTATTGTAGTGATGATTACATCCTGAAAATATGTCTCATATATGTTCTTTTTCTACTGTTATTTATTTATATTTATCGTTCTGTTCTTTCCGGTTGTTTCTAAGTGGAATGCAGTTTCGGATGTACTAAGTGGTCTCGCTTCCGAAGACTGGTGTAGTTTATCTGTGAAATTTAATTGTTTAAACAATTGATTTGTTTTATCACCATCAACTCATACCTTTTGGTTCAGTAGTGTTCATATGTTAGTAAATAAAAGTTATGTTATTTTAGAAACACGATATAGTAGGAAATTGGTTTTGGGTCGTATTTGGCCGCCATCTTGAATAGTTTCTTGGGAAATTTTAGTGGTTTGTAAGAATATATGAGGTGCAATATCTAAGTATATTTGATTTTTAGAGGTGGACGTTGTCTGTTGTGATAGATACTGCGGTGAATCTATCTATTTAAGATGGATGGTGAGGGTCTTGACTCGCTAGTATCGGTACATTCATCTATTCCTTTGAGTATAACTGAGGAGGAAATAGAGATCACTCCTGATGAGGTATTTAAATTTTCCTCTTTCACGTCGCATATTGACATGGAAATACCCTGTGGAAACGGATTTTTATTTCAATACAGGTACTTAGTCAAATGAGAATTGCTTGGCAAAACGAATGTGCCTCTCCATGTCTTCTCCCTCATCGATTTGATCTTGTAGAATGTCTCATAGATCAAAACGAAGGTATTGAGGAAAATTTAGCGCTACAGAAAGATAGAGTGGGTTGAAATGATAACTGTAATGTAGGATATAATATTTTAATATTCTTTAAAAATTTTACAATATGTTTTAAACGTTTTTTTACAGGTTCAACTTCGGACTTCTATCCATCGACTGGAGCTGCACAGACTAATCTATCTTACTAATGATTATATGCGCACAAGACTTAAAAAAATTGAGCAGAATGCTCGGGGAGTACTGCGTGAACACAATAATCGAGTAGCAGCGGGTGTGAAAGAAATTAAAACTATATTTTATTATATTTTCTCGAATTATAATTATTTTCTTCATTAGGTACTGCAGCTCTTTTGTCAGAACAAGAGAAGAAATTTGCGGAACGATTTGCTGTAGCCATTGCACGATTGATGGGGAAAGTTTGCCTTGGTTTGTTTGATATTCTCATACCTTCTATTTGTGTACTGTTTTGTTTTTCATTCTGTCTTTGTATAGGACGATTGCAACCATCTATCCAGAAAATTCCCGTGCCTCGCGAAGATTTTGAATGTGAACGAGTTAGTTTTAATTATTTTAGTTTTAGTAAATTATTCTTGACTTTACCTCTTTATGTGTTCCCATTAAGGTATATGTACAAGCATTAGAAGAGAATATAGAGGCTGTAATGGTACCTGATTATCAAGATAGGTCCTCAGAGATCATTGTACAACTTGAAAAAGACTCGGTACACTTGCTACCTTTTCTATCAGTTCAAAATCTACTAGAAAAGGGCACTGTTCGCCTCCTTTAACACTCGAACTATTAGGCCAAGCGTATGCCTTATTTTTGCCCAGCATTTAAACATACAGGTTCTTTGAAATTAGAATTGAAATTTCTCATTTCTTACCATTTTTTGTTTTATTTCAAAATGCTTTTCACTACAATATTACATTCCTGTCAATCAATACGTGTGAATATTTTGAATATGCTAAGCAGTTCTTAAAATCTTAATTAAGTAGATATTGTTTCTCATATATCTAATTCTCTCTGTGCTCACTTATTTTCCTAGGTATATTTTTGGTAAGTGGTTCCTTTAGAATGCTATCACTAAATATGTTCATATATAGTTCCAGTATTTTTTTGTGGTGTTCATATTTGAATATTTTATATGGTTATTTAAACGTTTCAAAAGTGAATTGGTCACAAATATGATTTGATTTGGTTGATGTCTCATTTTCAACTATGCTTTCCGAGTACGTTTGGAATTGAATTTTGTGCCGGTGTAAGTTGCACGAGATTAGTTTGCTAATAGAGTCACCGCAGTCGACTTCCCCTTGAGCTCAAATAGATAGTAGAAGCATAGTTCTAATCATATCTTGAACTTAAGGTATTTCTGTTTTGCCTTTATTGCTTATCACGTACTGTTTAATATTGGTCTTGCTAAGGTAGAATTTCGTTGTCATATTGTGATTTGTGCATATCTTAATCTAAGATTTATCTTTTGTACTGAGGTTGAATTCATAACTCTTACGAAATAGTTGTAGTCTTGGGTAAATGTTTTCATAGTTTACCGTTGACCTTTCCGGAAGTTCTGATACAGCTATCTTCAGAAGTGCGAAGTCGTAAAAGTAGTCTGATATGGTCAGAGGGCACGCGAGCCCTGTTTATGCCCATTTCTCGCGTGCTGCTCATCCATACTCCAATCATGTAAAATCCATCATGTTGAGCGATTATTTGGCTTTTGATGATTCTTTACAATTTCACAGTAATCATTGGTGTTAACTAAAATTTCCAATGCGGAAAATATATGGCTGCCAGGCATAAGGAGTGGGTCAGTTTGTGCTATTCACTTGTATATTTTCTGCTTGTATAGAGTCCCCATAATTGTGGTATTTACTATAAAAGACTGTTGGAATACGGTATGCATTAATTTCTCACATATTTACAGTCTGTCAAGACTAGTAATAGAAGTATCAACATATTACTGTGATAATGTGGTAGTTTCATCGATTACTTCATTTTGATGTATTGTGGGTCTCTCAATCATCTTTTCCTCATTCCCTTCCTCGGCTTTCATATCATATAGCGCGTTTTCAGCTTGAGTTCTCCATGTTAATTAACTCGGTGCCCCACTCGCACCCCATTGCAGTCCACCTTGGTGGTGAAACGGAAATGACTTGCACACTCTTCTAGTCATCTTTTTATTTTGTGCTTCTTGTTAGTCTAAAGATCCAGTAAGTGGAAAAAAGGCATATATGCAAAACTATTCGCTCCTTTTGCATGTTGGATTTGTTGCCTTTTCATTTTAAATAAAAGTTTTCTAGGACACTATATTTTAGCAATTTTAATGATCTATCCACAAGATCATAATGCTATATTACGTATTATATATATAATACATAATATATATAAATGTTAGAAATACCTTTTGATTGAACTACTTTATGGTCGTTGCTTCAAACTGTCAACAAATTAACGAGTATGGCGTGCGAGACAAGCAGGTGCAAATAGAAATGCTAGATGGAGATATGCTGCATCTAGTACTGAACATTACTCAGTGTATAGAGCCAATTTTATGTTACGATCAAGTTTCTACTTTTAGAATATACACTATTAATAAAATGTTACGTGAAATTTATATAATAGACGAAGATCTGGGTGCTGTTTCGCATTCTATCTGCATTCTGTCCTCCTAGTTTGTAGGCTGTTTATTCGAATTGTCGCGAGACGTATGACCGGGTAAATATTCTTTCTCCTTGTTCTTCCTATTTCTGCCATGTGCACATAATTCTTTTCTCTTTTTTTTTAGATACTGATAGTTTTCAGTTCATAGAAGGTTTTTATCTAGTAATAAAATGTATCTTATGTTGTTGTTGATTGCTCGGGCTTAGTTACTAACTATCTTGGTCATTCTCATTAAACCCTTCCGCTCTGAATCCTCAGATAGCGCAATCTCATTATCTCTCTTCTTCTAGAATGAAATGATCCTTGTGAAAAGTAGTTGAATACCTAGTCATTCGTCTAAAAAAAACATAAATTACCAGAAAACCCCGTAACTGCATAAATAGTTTTAAGATCTTGGAGGTAAATGAAATAGAAAATATTTGTAGTGGATCAAATGCTCTACCACAGTAGCTCAATTGACGTTTAAGTATCCATGCTTATTAATAAATTTATTTCAGAAATGAGATTAGTTTTTAATTCTGCAATTTCACTGCTCTACATTATACCACCTATTCACTCACTTCTTTGCTTTACAGGTAAAATGAATTTTCTAGAAAATACACACTAAACGCAGAAAAATCGGCTGATAAAGTAGATAATTGAAATAAAACTATCAATAAGGAAAATTAATTACATATACAAATGGTGATTAGGAAACGAAACTTTGTAAGGTATTTTAATAGTTAAGGGTATTCAGAGTCAACAACCAAGTGTGAATCGCAAACTTACTGTGTAACAGTGATGACCAGAAATGGCATAACACAGAGGTCATGTGATGGTTTGTTTTTTTATCTGCTGTTTATTTTCCTAATCTCTTGTAAGATCATTTTAAAGCTAGCAAAAAAATTCCAAAAGGTTCTCACTTATTGGTATACAATCAAATGCAAAGCTTTTTTTATTGAAATGTAAAAACTTGGACACTTAGGTGGCATTTTATTAGCTTTCTTTGCTTTCTAATAATAAATACTATACTCTTTAGCTAATTAATAAGTCGAATAATTTACATTTAGGTAATTCAAAGGTTCAAATATCTCTTTGTTCCCTAAGTCCCTTCAGACGTCGTATGGTAAACGGCGATTTTACTTATGGAGCAAATAATGGTACATACTAACTTCTTAAAGCACCTTATAGATTTTCTTTATGGTTAGGGGAGTTAAATATACACGAATGATCATTCTGTAATTCCAAACTAATATACACCTACTATAGGTAAGAATCATTTCCCACTTTCCCCTCATCATTCACTGCATTTCGACCAAAACTGTTTCAATGGAGGCGAACTTGGTGAGGTCTGCTGTTGCTCAACTGACTTCTGTAATTCGGCTACCTTATTGGATTCGACGTTAATGATAATTGTAAATAGTATATTGCTTTTACTCATATATTTGTAGAAATAGCGAAGCATAAGTTTTCCATATAAGAAAGTAACTGGTTTGCAATGTAATATTCTTATAATAGAAACAATTTAATTTCCTATCTCGCTTAGCTTTTAATAATAATGGCGCATATTCGAAACTTTAATTTCATAGGCTGGGAAATGAGTTTTGAGATATGAGACTCTTATGCCCCAGGCAGGCGTGAAAAGATGGCATTATCAATGGGGATTACACTGAGTGGGTTATTCCCTGTGCCTAAGCTCTTTGGGGAAAAATTTCATGAAAATGACTGTGACATGCTAAATAGCCTTTCTCTTACATCGTTGTATAGTTCCTCCAATATGAATATATGGGGAATTGTGAATGTGATGCTTAAATATGGGTACTTTCACTATGAATCAATTTATAGTAACATTTGTACAAATTACAGAATAATAAAACCATTATACTAACGTCACATGTTTCAAAAAATTTATTCAACTTTTATAAAAGCAGTCTAAAATCTACTGTGATGTGATGGTAGGAATGTAGAAAACTAGTGGCTGATTGGTGATAACGTTAGACTTAGAGGCCTGTGCAGCATTGATGAATATCTAATAAATTATATATATATATATATATAGATATATTTCTTCTCAGTTTAAACCTATTCTTCTTTCTTTGATCTAGTTATCCACATTTAATCATTTTTAATAAGGATTATCCTCACTGTATGCCCATTCGTGACAGCTCCAAAGCATTCATGAACATGGCCAAAAACATGGAATCTAAATAAAAATAGACTTACTACAAAAACATTTCAAAATATATACAAGAAGTAAAGGAAAGTACGGAAAAATAAATACTATAACCTTGGCTTTATACGTTCTTCAACTTCCTTCAACAGCTCACGACAACCCCATCGCTCATTTCCAAAAGAGTCAAGATAACCTAGATACCGATAATAATGCTCATTATGGTTATTAAATATAGTCCTCATATAAGCTATCCTACCAAGGGGAGGAGAGTGAGTGATGAGCACATCTATGTCAGATGGTATAGTACTCCAATAGGTAGCAAGACGATGACGAGGAACAGAAAAAGGATATCCAGGAAGAGGATGCCACGACGACCCATAGAAACGAATATTTTCAATCTAAAAACAATAGGTTTAACCTGAAAAGTGTACACTTAACAATGAAATTAGAAAAATGGGATTTTCCTCAATTCCTTTGTCATGTAGACAAATTACGCTAGTTAGTAGATGGTATCCTCTCTTTGTCCCCAGTCCTTTGTAAATCTCTAGCCGATCTTCAGTGACTTCAGTATCGTCAAATCCTAGCTCATGGTTACCAGCAACAACTAATTTGTACTTATGGGGAAAACGACCTGAATACCATATTTAAATAAAGAGATAAAATATTCAAAACTTCAAAAAAGAAAATAGCATTCAAATAAATATAAATACTGTCTCAATGCATGTCTAGCAAGTCCCAAAACATTTTACGTGAAAAATAATACCATACCCATTTGTTCATTGAACTTTTGCAATTCCTCTTTGCTACCAAAATTAGTGAAGTCACCAGCATGTATTAGAACATCGCCTTCTGGTACATTCTGCAAATTTATTAAGTATACAAAGATTTTTTTAAAGTTTTGACTTAAACCCACTGATAAATTGGCGAGTTGTTCATGGGTGTCAGATATGCAGACCACTTTGAGGTGAGGTACTGATGGAGCAAGATTCACCTCACTAAGCAATTAGGAGCATTAGCCCAAAGATATTAAAATACTCCTCAATAATTACTTAAAATCCAACATTATTTTATGTAGTTAGAATAAAATGTAGACATCAGCTAGACAGAATTGACGAAAATTAATACTAATAATATTGAGTTATACGCTCACCCCATCTCAGTCACTGTTATAGGAATCTGTACTTTTTTGTGCTTGATTGTATCCCAATAATCTTCTTCACTGTGAGGGTCTAGCTTAGTACTCATTGTTGCTATAATGATCAAGTGCAAACTATCTTTATAAAAGTCCAACTGTTATCTAAGCCTAAGCTAATTCTTCCTTTCTAAACATTTACCATAAATGAGAAGTTATAAGCGATCACTTTAGCCTCCAGTTGTAATCCCTAATTAGTCGTATGCTTTGCAATTTTGCCAGAGATAGGTCTAAGCCTATTTCTTTACGATATCAATTAAGACAGTAAAAAAAAAAGCAAATCATTTGAAATTCAAACCCGTTTACTGTAGCAATATTAAAAGGTCTAAATTTACAGAAAAATCACTCCAATATCCACAAATAATATGGAACAAAAATACCCTGTATAATAACAATAACAAAGACAGGTTCTCAAAAATATTGTTTGCAACAGATGAAGAAAAGAAAACCAGTTCAATATGACTTAGATGCAAACAAATAAACAAAGACACCTAGACTGAGTACACTTAATCGTGACAAATTATGAACTGGAGAAATGTATGATTACATCATACTATGTGTAACTTATATAATACCCTCAAATACACGTACTAATATGGCAATTATATAATGATGAAAGTATTAATAAGATACAGAAACCCATTAACGAATATTTAGCTCAATCAACATATACAGCTTTATAGATTGTAACTGGATGTCCAAATAAGTACCTATATGGAAGGAAAATAAAATACATGCATATTCAAAAGAACACAGCCTACCATTATGACAAGTGAAACTGATAACTATACAACGTTAGTGATATCAGAAATTTTGACACCTTCAGCATGAGATGTAGAGGGAACGCGAAGAATTGAAGGTCGCATTGAGTTAATTGTAGACTGTACTGTTAGCTAAACCAAGCACGTTGGTGTTTAAAAGAGTCTTAGTAATAATATAATAAATAGATTAAGTAGTACAATATATTCACTATTATAGAAGTAAATAGCTCATAATTAAATTTCACCTGCTCATCAGCCTCTGGAACAACACTCAGCTTTTTATCACTAGCACGACGAGCATTATTCAACTGGAGGTAAACCGACGATACCGATTTTATCAATTCCTTTAAAAAATACAGGTTTTGAATAATACATCGAAAACTACGCGTATTATCCAACTATTGGTTAGGAACTTACTTGATCCTCTTCAGAACGAGTTATTAACTCCTTAGATTCATGTGATGAAGAATAATTTGAACCTCCTCTAGAATTAAAAAATTTGATTAGGCGAAAAAAATACTCAATGACCCCTATAATCAGTCTATAAATTCACACTTTTAAATGCTAAAGAAAATGTCCTATCAAAGTTTAACAGAATATTAATTACAGCTAACGAGAATTAAAATAAAACATGTGGAAATGAATTCCGTACCAGCTTATAACAATCAACTTTAAATAACTCTGAAAGTTGTTTTAATTAGAAGAAATAAATTAGTTGAGAAATGTTATGAGTTCTATGATAGCAGTAACTACGATAAGCTATCAATGCGGCTCACGATTCAAAACATTGAGCTATCCAGTAAACACTGCTTCATTTAAGGTAAGAAAAAGTGGAGGAAGAAGAAACATCGCTACTGTACAATGATAAAATACATAGCAGAGAGAATTTCAATTTACGAGTTATTGTAGTCAAATGATACTATTGATTTAAAAGATGTATATATACATAACTTCTAGTCCAGTGAATAAGTGAAATATTTAGTTTTAAGTTCCCCCACGAATACATACTACGAACTTAATTAATGACAATAATAGTGTGCTTTAGAATAAGCATATTTAACTTCTAGTCGTCATCTCTCAAGATGTAAACAGGATATTTATAGATTGAAACCGTATTTATTGATTTAGTTCGATGTACATTATAATCCTACCATTTTAAAAATAAATCTCACCTGGATCCTGATAAAAATGAAACCATAGTATCAGGACAAGTAGCCATAGAAACCAACCAGGCCAAAAACATTAGGCAACACAATACGACGATAATTATAATAGCTTGCAGCTCATCCATTCTTCTATAAAACAAGTAAATTAAAGACAGCTAATAATAACAAATAAAATTTCAATAAGCATAGTGCAGTGTTGGGACCAGCCAAAAGAGAAGATATCAAGCAAAAATGAAAGAATTGTACTTCGAGAAAAAAAATGGTAAGAAGTTAAATAAAGAATTTGCACACTTAAAGAATTAATCGCCAAAAATATTTGTTATCTTCATTATCGGAGAAATCAAGAAAGGTTAAACCAGACAAGACAAAAAGCAATCAATTCCAGAAAGTAACAATATACAAATGTCCAATTCAGAAACATTATTTAGCACTTCATAACGTTGGAAATTATTCGAATAACTATAAAACCATCAGATGGGTTACTTTCAGCACATTAAATGAGTTGAATTCTCCATTACAAAAGTGGATATCTCAAAGTATTTTATTTCTTTATTAATATTTATAAAAGTGACATGCATTATTTAACGTTGAGCACTTAGCTCATAGGTTTTGAAGTAATATAAACAAAACAAGTGAATTTAAATTAATCAGAATATTTTAAAATGTAATCTAAACTACTTTGTATTCAACAAGCGTTACTATTTTTAGCCTAATATTAAATTAGATTTTTATGCTTTAATAATATACAGGTTATCTTGTTAGTTCGTAATTTGTCTACTTTACTCAAATTCTTATAATAAACTCTTGTTTTCCGCAAAACTTTGTAGATTTAATTATAATGAAAGATAATCCCAAGAAATGTAATATCATGATTCATATTATCTAGAAAAGAACAATGCACATATTAAAAAAAACTAAGATGAGAATATTTTTGGCAATTGTAATTCTAAAGACAATAAAAATAGAAGATACGAAAAAATATTTTAACTAGAGTACAGTTAGTCAAAACTTTCACAGGACAAAACTTGAACTTCAAAGATCATCAAGTACTACGCTAACTAAAAAGATATTAGTTAAACCTCTTTAACACTGTGATATGCCTTTGGTGTTGAACATTAAAATGTTGCGCCACTAAATCGCATGTACACACGAATCGATCGAGCTGTGGTCCAAACAAGCGTGAGGGGCTAGAATGCAGACAGACAGGGATAATAAGTGATCGAGAGAAGGAGGGAGAAAACAGAGTTGCTAGTAAATGGGAATTATAAACCAGAGATTTGTAAAAAAAATAAGCAAGTATTGTTGGTAAAATATAGAGATATAATAGATATAAGAACATGACTTAATAAAAAAACCGGTATTAAAGATACGACGAAGATATCTATTGCTTTCTCTGTGTAATATTGATAAGATGGAATATTTTTCAGAGCTGATAGCCATACCGATGATGGAACTTAACCGAATTTCCAAAGATCAAAGTGTTACACCATTATTACTACGACAACGAAAGAGCATGAAAATCCTAAAGTACAAGTGACACTAGATATTTTTAAAAATGTAATGCAGCATGCTTCTCAAAAGAGTCAAATTTTTCATATTCTGTGACAATTTTCTGGACTCTATTTGGTCTAAAGAGCTAATAATGAGACTAATATTTTTTCATGTGTGATGGTATATAGTGGAAGATGGTTGAAGTAAAAGTATAATAAATAAATTCATAAAGTGCGTAGGATAGTCCATGTGTTCGAACAAATGAGATAAGCATAATCAAAATAAACTCTTCGTAGCATAGTATAATTATATTGATAACTGATAAAGTGGAATTGATTTAAGTGACACATGGAAAAACTAACTGATAGGTGATGAACAAAGTACAATTAGTGAGAGAGAAAATTGGCACCAAATTAGAAGAAGAATGATCCCACTATTTAAATAATTGTAATATTTCGAAAATATCTGACCTATTAAATTTAGTATAGTGAGGGTTTTACAAAGCATTAAGGTACTAATTTAATTTAATCTATTATAATCACTGATTTCTGGTTAAATGGAACAATTGCCTCTCAGAGTTCAAGATCTATAGAAATGAAGATAAATGACCGAAATATAATCGTATTTGCCAATCGGATAAGAAAGTTCGAATATATCTTGGTGTATGAAGTTTAAATTTTAGTAAATTTGAGGATAGCCTATATAAGATTTAAAAGTTTTTACGAAATGATGAAGTTGTGAATTGGGCAAGCTAGTTTATTCTCTGATGCGCCTTAAGCTAACTTGAGACATTGCTGGACGTTTAGGCTATCTTTTATCTAGAACACAGTTCAATCATAAAGTGAAATCAGCGATGGTATAAATGTTACATTTTTTAAAGAAGTTTTCATTGTACAACGTATTAAATATTGCAGAGATTGCAGTGTTATCTGCAATTCAGAAAAGAACTGGAAAGAGTAGAGATAGTTCCAGAGAAATCATTTTTAATATAATAAATTGAAGGCTTTTTGATTAAATATCTCTTGTTGCTCTTTAAACTGTTTGTCAGTATTTAATTTGCATCTGGCTATGGCTGGACGCCATCTTCACTCAGTATCAATCATATCGAGTTTCCCTTCAAAGAAATTCGATTCGGATTAATAATAAAATATACCTGCCTCTGTAGCCTTCACTGACATTCAATGTCTTCCCTAACAGCCTTGTTTTTAATTTGCTAAATAAGTTATTATGTTTTGGCAAGCATCTATCTAAAATACTATGAGTTACCACATGAGGTGAATATAAATATTAGAAGAGCAAATTCAGCCGCAATTTCGTTCATATTTTATGAATTGATCTTCGCCAGTGCTAATTGTATTCTTGTTATGCGAGTTTAGTTTAAAATTGCTATGTAAAATACTTATTTAAGACATATTTAATCTTATTCTTATTACTTCACATTATAGATCCTATACATTTTTTGCAGACATCTTTTTAAAAAATCTTACAAATAATAATTGTTTTTAATTAAAAAATTATTACCAGAAGATAAGAATTAATTTCGATCAGTGGCTTAACTAAATTTGTCAGGATTTTGATACTATTAAAACTACTTGAGTATCTAGATGGCAAGTCGGGCTAAAATAAAGAAAAGTGAATGATTTTGCACCTTCTAAATTTATATAATTTAGGTCTCATTATTGATCTTCCAATAAACTCACAAAGTATTATAGCTATTTTAAATTTCTAAATTGACAAAAACATTAACGTTAATAGAAGTAAGTGTCAAATATGGTGTATAGCGATAGTCATAGCCAATCCTCATTATTCTTTCTCTACGGGGTATGCCAGATTCACTTTCCAATGGCCCAACCTGTTTTAGAAAGCATATAAAAACGAAGGCGGATTAGAAGTGTCAAAATTGTAATGTTCTTGTGACTTCAACCGTTCAACTAATAAGTTTTATTTCATGGTACATTTTTTAACGACCGATGATCTCTTTTTTTCTGGAGTATCCTATAGATAAAAAACTAAAAATTATTATAATAATAATCACATTATATATCAGTACCAAAATCTTTTGAGATGTTCTTCCATATTATTATCGCTAGTATAACTTTGATAACTGGCACTGAAGCGTGCTGTGGAATCGGATTTACCACTTGCTGTTGGGCATATGCACCACCTGCAGTTATAGGATATACACGAGTAAGAACCTTTCATTGAATTCGTTTCCTAGCTATAGCTTGCTGTCCCTTACATTTTACCGTTAATTTGCTTATATTTAAATTACATATCCTTCTAGATCCCTGTATATGCAAAAGTCACTAGACCTATTCCCGATACATAGTAAGTTTATATTTCACTTACATTTCCTTTTAATCGTTTTTCAACATCATGACCTTGCTTGCCAACATGCTACTAACTGAACTTAGCAGTTTAAATTTAAGCTCTAATTTGTGTGAGGTACCTGTTATATATGCATAACTAGATGCATATATGAGACCTTTTTGTCTCTTTGTGTCTTGCTTTTCAGTGTTGTTGAAGATGCACCTTTACCAAGAGCTCCTCCTCAGACAATGTAAGTTTATCATCAGGGAATTGATTAAAAAGTTACTAACAAAAGATCTTTAATTAACATTTGATTTAGAGTGGTTCAGTCTCCACCTGTACAGTATACTGAGCAACCGCAAGTGTTCGTTTGTTATGTGGGCCTCAATAATTAATTTTAATTGAGTTATATTAACATTTATATTATTCTAATCAACTAATAACATGCTTCTTTATAGAATTGTACAACAAGCTCCACCTCAGCGCCCTACTAAAGTGTAAGCTTTAAATTAATGAAATATAACAAAACGAATTTTCATTGATCTCGTGTGCATTTTCAGTATTGTTCAGAATCCTCTAGCCTATCCTGTTGGACAGTCCCAGTAGTAAGCTTTTACTCATTTTTATGTGGACTCATGTATGCAATAATAGTACACAATATCTATTACCATGTGGCTAACCATATGCCTAGACTAACATTCAGTATTTCTTTAGTGTCCAACGCCCACCTCCCATGACGATACCAACGGGCTAGTAAGTCACTAATTGTAAATTTTCGCACCTCAATCACATTTCTTTATTAACTTGTTAGTTCTGTTACGATTTCTCGTGAGTACTCGCTTTCATGAAAAAACTGTAATGGAAAATCCTCTATTTACAGTCCTTCACTTCCTCAGGCACCACCTTATTCTATTCCCGATCAGGTAGCTAGAATTGAATAAAATAAATAGCCTTTTTATTAATGGATAAGCTTTATATATTAGTCTCACTTTTCTATAAACAGCTGAAAAATTGAGAATTTTTAATACAAAAAATTAATTTATTAATTGAGAAAAAAAGAGCCATGGATCAGGAAAGCATAATTATGTAGTTCTTATCAATAGGCTTACCAGTCACTTGCTCCACTTCCTCCTTCATTTCCTTCTCCGACTGACTACAATGTAGTACCAGGCTCCCCATCACAGGTGCAATTTTTTTTTAGTCGTAAATTTCTTGACATATTTGAGTTATGCTATTAGTAGCTATTTAGAGTGAAAATGAAAGTATAACTATACTTAGTTTAACTTAATAACATTTTCAATTAGTAATGTCTAGTTTTAGATACCACCTGTTCCAATTCCCAGTGGAGATGGCTATATTAGTGGAGCACCCAGTGCTCGGAAGCTACATCTTAAACTTCTTAGAAAATGATCTCTTTGGAACATTGTGTATATACTGTTAATTAAACATGTGTGCGTGTAATATACGTATTTTAAATCTACACAAAATATTAGTGCATTGTGAGTTTTTGGAGACGAATTTATTAAAACAATCGTTTTACTAGTAGTTATACATTTTTGATATGCAGTAGAGAATTAGTAATTAACAGGTGTTATCGGGTTAATATCAATAATCTGCACTAACCATTATTTTATATTACCCTTCTAGCAAATAGGTAGAAATGTCTGATATTGAGGAGAGTTTAAGTTTTCTTGATTTATATTTAGAAAGTAAACACTGTACATGACTTCAGAATAACCTTGGTAATCCACTCTTATATTTAGCATACTTTTGACGGTATTGTTGAACTCTTGAACGCATATAATGGTAAAGAAGCCTATAAACAACTCGAAAAAGTAAGAACCTAAAACTACTATTTTCTACCATTATATATTTTTCTGTATGTAAAACTATTTTTGCCTTTAGTTAGCAGACTCTGCAGTTGACAAGGCGGAGTGGAGCAGATGGTGTGCTGATGCGTGCTATATTATAAGCAATAACGAATATGAACAAAGATTATTTTGGTTGAAGAAAAGTAAGCTGGAAATTTGTCTTCAAAAACAACTGCTTTATTATATTTATTCTGCATATTTAGATCATCTTAGCAATGATTTTATGATCAAAATATTTAGGTCGGGAACATGCTCTAACTGCTCATAGTCTGAATCCAAATAGTATTGAGATCTTGAAAATATTGTGCTCAACGACGGGAAGGTTAGCCGAAGAAAGTGGATTAAAAGATAAAGTGAACTTTGGATTCGAATTCAAGGTAAGCCAAAATGGGATGTCAAAGAAACACAAGAAATACTAGAAGAATTATAGACTCATCTGGATAAGGCGATAACCATGGATCCAAACGCTTTCGAGTTACTTCACATGCGTGGACGCTTCTCATTTAGGGTATTTCATATTTGTTTGATATTAGGAATTTTATCAATAAACATGTCTTTAATCGAAATTATACAATTTAATTCTCTGATAAGCAAATTGCACATTTAGGTGGCAACCTTGAGTTACTTAGACCGCATAATGGCTCGGACTATTGGTACTCTTCCACAAGTCACTCTCGATGATGCCCTCAACGATCTCATTAATGTTAATTTAGCCACAGCTATTTTCTTCAGTATACTAGGCTTGGTATTTCAGGCCGAAGCTCTCATTAGCAATGTGATTGAAAACAAACTTTTCATCGGTAAAGTTTACTATGCAAAAGAAGACTACGCAAATGCGAAAAGATGGCTTACAGAGGTTTCCTAAGATTGGCTTTAAATAAGATGCTATATTAAATATTTAAATTAAGGTGGCTAACTCCGCATGCAAAGAGGATGAATATTTGGAGCAAGAATACATCGATGACGCTCGTGAGATGCTTCAATTAAAAGTGTTCTTAGAGTACGACCAGAACGAACAAACCATTAATTGACATTCAATTTAAGCTTAATACATATTTTAATGTTTAAACTTTAGAGTCAGTAGTATCAATGCATACTCATATTTTATTCTTAAAATAATAATACAAATGGATATTTGCAAAAGTCTGATCTAGTATATTAGTGTTTCCAAACTCAACTCTGTAAATATATAACCTTTTCAAGCTTCCTTTTATTAAAATCTTCCTATTACCTCGCCTTTGATTTGTAAGACTTCATTTGTTATATTTCGAACCTCATGCAATATCCCTAAAATGTTTCAGTAAACACTTTATCCTTAATATGACTAATATAATAATAAGATCGCAAATACAGTGTCGAAAGTAGTATCTGAGTACTCAGATATAAAGCAATATGTTAGTGAATGAAGATATTTAGGAACGCTATAAAAATTGAGGATATTACCACTTCTATTACCTAATAATAAGTATTAAATATACATTTATTTATCAGGAAATTTAAGGCCATCAAGATGGCAATTTTTGAAATGTATTTCTGGATGCTAAAATATGTGAAACTAGTCGATTTTAAATTTGATGAATGAAACTCGGTGTATTTCTGAACACCGTGAATTATCAAATCTTGCCGGGATGCATTTGCGGAGAGGAAGAACAATGTCTGCAAAATGTTAATGATAAAATCAGTCCACAGGTACCTCATGCTACTCAGTAGACTACTTTTAAATTAAGACATTGTAAATAGAAATAGGAGGGGTTTGTTAATCTATGGCTAGAATTATTTTATTTTGATAAAGGTGTATTAAATTATACTGTGTTATCTGTCGGCATTGTGCTATATCATTCCATGTATACAATTTGTAAAGTGATAGACTAATACTACATTTTCAATGCTATGGCCTTTTTAAATCACTGAGAATAACTAGAAATAATATACAAGACAATTCCTTAGACGAACGAGTATCATTAAATTGGCAAATAAATTTCGTAGTAGTAGACGAGTAAATATTTCCGGTGGTGGAATTTTTCATCAGTACTATTACTGCACTGCAACACTTGAAAGTACTTTGAATGCATGTATCTTTTAATTTTGTTTTAGGAGCGGTATATTTAACTTACCATTGTTAGTTGAAACTATAGATAATAATGACATTCTTGTTTTTTCTTTACTGGTATTTCGTATTATTTTTCTTATTGATTAAATATTTGAATTTTCTTTATCGACTTATATAAATATGTCACAGATGGTGTGTGTCACTGATATTATGAATGGTGTGGAATGTAATCCTGCTTCAAACGAAAGGCCCATGAAGTATATTCTAGTTACGGGGGGAGTTATCAGTGGAGTTGGAAAAGGTATAATCTCTTCGAGTCTTGGAGTACTACTCAAGAATAATGGATATAAGGTCATAATTTACATATTTATTTACTCTTTTGGATAATATTTTAAAAGTTATAGTCCTTACTAATCAGTAAACTTTAGGTATCAGCTATAAAGATTGATCCGTACCTTAACATTGATGCTGGAACATTTTCGCCATACGAACATGGTTAGTAATAAGAATTCCATTTATATATATTCATGTTTAGATATAGCCTTAACTAATTTTAAAATATTATCTATATTACTGTCTATTGTACAAACAATTCAAAAGTAGTGGAAGATATTATCTAAATATTACGGCCATTAATTGAGGAGTGAATATCTCATATTATGAAACGGAATTTTAATAGGCTTATTGACTGAATGACCAATTTATAACTATTTTACTTTAGGAGAAGTATTCGTCTTGGACGATGGTGGTGAAGTGGACCTTGATTTAGGCAATTATGAACGTTTCCTTAATGTTCGACTTACAAGAGATAATAATATTACCACGGGAAAAATGTTCCAGTATGTAAGTAATTTACTTTATTAGGGGCCTATACACTAGTATCTTGTAACTGGTGTAAAGAATGTAAAAGTTTATAGGACACTTATTCGTCCAGGGAAATTATTTCTCATGACCTTAAATGATGTGAAGTAGTTATACCCATAATGCTAGAGTGGCTTTATTATTTTGAAAGACGTATAAATCTTTTTAAGTGATTATGACCTAATATCGACCATAGATTATATATACATAATTTCACTGGAAAATTTCTCTTTCGTTCAGTTTACAATATATTCATTAAGAAAGTGTAGGTTAGTTTTTAATGCATTATCTTTATACTATCCACTATAGATGGTTTTTGGTTATCTCATGCGCCCTTCTAATGCGAGCAGTTGAATTATATGCATTATTTTGCAATATACATTCTTTATTTTTTAAGGTGACAGAGCGTGAACGCCGAGGAGATTATTGCGGTAAGACTGTGCAGATGATCCCACATTTCACGGACGCAATAATTGATTGGGTAGAGAGAGTAGCACGTATACCTGTTGATGGATCTTCTGATACTCCTGATGTGTGCATTATTGAGGTGCACAAAATTTAGGAAAATATTAAACATTTTATTTTTTCATTATCTTTGCAAAGTTTTAATCCTAGTTTTTTTTAGTTGGGTGGCACAATTGGTGATATTGAAGGAATGTCATATTTGGCAGCGTTTGAACGTTTTCAGAGACCAGCACTAAAGGTTTTTATTAAAGGAAAGAAGTGTTAGTAGAAAGTTTTTTTTTGTAATTCAAGGATTTTTTTTAAAGGCTCATCTAATGAACGTACATGTCTCACTTATAATGCATCCAAATGCAACGGGAGAACCGAAGACAAAGCCGATGCAGAATTCAGTTCGCCATCTGCGGGCTGCTGGTCTTGTTCCCGATTTATTAATCTGTCGATCGTCAGATCCACTACAATTACATTTAAGAGAGAAAATAGCTGCTTTTGGTCTTGTTGATCTGGAACAGGTTATTTGTAAAAAAAATTTTCGTTATATACTGGTTTGTGAATTTAAGGCGTATTTTATTTTTGGTTTACAGGTTATTGGTGTTCATGATGTTTCAAATATATACAGAGTTCCTTTGTTGCTACAAGAACAAAATGTTCTTGAGGCTATTACTAAACGTTTACACCTCTCCCCAATAGAGCCAATTGTTCGATATAATCTAAGGTTCAATATGAGCCACTGGACCCATCTTAGCGAGCTGTAAGTTTTCTTGTAAGAGTTAACTTGTTAATGAATTTTTCAACTTTATTCAGTACTTACTGCTTATAAAGTAAGTCGAGGTAATTTCATTACTTTTAGAATCCATATGAATATTCATGTATTTACTACTTTATTTTTCATAATACTGGACTATAATATGTTCTTATTAAATATGGCAATGTGGTGGTTAATGTATCTTTTACAGTTGTGACTCCTTTACACAGGAGGTGACGATCGCTCTTATTGGAAAGTATGTTAAGATAGAGGATGCGTATGCTTCTGTAAATAAGGCATTGAGCCACGCTGCTATTCATAGTAAAAGGAAACTCACAATTAAGGTACCACTATTCATAATAGAAGTTGGTTTTCATTTAAATAATATTAACGTTTTTATTCATTTGCAGTTTGTAGACTCGGAATTACTTGAAAAGCAAAATGTGGCAGCATGGGAGACCGTTAGAAGTGCAGAGTTAGTTTTAATTGTTGGCTTTAGGTTTGTATAACTACATACAGATTTCAGCGTACATTTTCTTTAAGTGGAATCATCGTTCCTGGGGGCTTTGATAAGCGTGGAGTAGAGGGAATGATAGAAGCGTGCCAGTATGCTAGGGAGAATAATATTCCTTTTCTAGGTTAGTAGTATGATTGCTCAGTTGTCGAATACAGATATTTAAGTAAAACGTACTTTTCTAGGCGTCTGCCTTGGGATGCAGTGTGCAGCAATTGAGGTTGCTCGTAATCTCCTAGGTATAAAAAATGCCAATTCAACAGAATTTAATAAGACTCTTAATGAAGATGAACAGGTATACTTGCTGTTTCAGTCGTGATGTAGTATTATTTAAATATTTGCCAAATAGTTTAGGTTATCATTGATATGCCGGAGCATAATGCAGAACGCAAAGGATTGGGAGGAACAATGAGGCTCGGTCGTAGGAGTACAGTATTTTTAACTGAAGACTGTATACTAAGTGTGTTAATTGTATAAAGTCAAGCAATACTACTGTTCTGTATGGAAAATCAGTTTAGGAAAATTGTATGGCAAAGATGAAATTGAAGAACGACATCGCCATCGTTATGAAGTAAATCCACGTCTTGTCACTAGTTTAAGTAAAAAAGGGCTTCTGTTTGTTGGTAAGTAAAAGTTTTTGGAGTTATTCTTTTAAACCAGTTTAGTGCTACACTGTTGCATTATTCTTAGGTATGGGCGTCGATGAAACTAGTACTACTTCATTTTCTGTAAAGAAGAGGACTGAATCTAGCGCAGCTCTCATGCAAATGGCTGGTAACCATCCAGACAACGAGGTGTTACCTTCGATAAATATTTCTACTAATGATTTTTATGCAATGTATGGATATTGGATATGGAACTATAATACTATCATCATGAAATTTATTTTTAGGATTTACTATCAAAGATATCCGAGCTTTGTCAGAGAGGTGGTGATGGGGTAACACGTCCTGCTGTTAGGATGGAGATCTGTGAAATGAAAGGTTTTGTTTAATATCTAAAAATTAAAGAATATGAAAATCAGAGCCTTGAAGTTTAGATCATCCGTATTTTGTTGGTGCACAATTTCATCCCGAGTATTTATCACATCCTTTACAACCCAGTCCTCCTTTTCTTGGGTTACTTTTGGCAGCAAGTGGACAACTTGAGGTGATTGCTCAAATAGTTTCCATAGTTTTATTTGTTTAATAATACTAAAGAAGTCTACAATTTTATAGAGTCATCTAAGCGGAACTAAGATGCCGACTCCAATGTTAGCCCTTATGGAAGAAACTTTTCCAGAAATGGGAAAAATAAACATATCAGTTTGAAGATTGTTTAAAAAATTTTATAGCGCCAAGCCGTTGTTATTGTTTATTGTTGTTAGTTTTTGACATTTCGTTACACTAGTTATGTTTTAAAAAAAGGGTCAAAGTTACACATTATACAAAGCTAAACTAATTAGTATTCTGATCATATTTTGATTCTAAGTTACTGTTATTACTAATTGGCTTAGTACTGTGTGATGTTCGCATGTTACATGCATGTATTGCTTCATTTTGAAGGTTGTTTTGTAGTGTATATTGATAGTGTATGCACACGTAAATAGTTCACATATTTTGAGATTTTATTGATGAGTTTCTTCTCGTCTTCTATCGTATTAATCCATACATAAATCAAATATTCTTAATTCTGCAGATTTTTTTGGAGTAAAATCATGTCGACTACTACCACTGCCTATCAAGTGGCTCAATTGATTGATAAAATGACCTCTTTGGATAAGGTGAGTCGTTTCAAGCTGGTGGTTTTAATTTCATCTAGAAACTGGTTTGAACTTTAGAGTTACAGGATTATCGCTTTATGGCCGTGAACGATCTTATGAGAGATTTACAAGCAAATACAATGCATCTTGATGACGATTCAGAGCGAAAGGTTGAGTAAATAGTTGGCATTTCTACTATTTAAATATTTATCTAACTTATGCACATAGGTGATTAGAATGCTGGTGAAACTTCTTCAAGATAATAATGGTGAGGTACAGAATTTGGCTGTGAAATGTCTGGGAACGGTAACTCAAAGGATCAAGGAAGCTCAAGTTTGTTGTGAGAAAGTTTATCTCATAGGATATTGATTATCCAACTATTTCACTTTAGGCGGATACCTTAGTTGATGCTTTGTGTTCATTAATGGTTTCGGGTACGGAAGCGATGCGGGATGTAAGCTCAATAGCCCTTAAGACCGTAATCAGCAATCTGCCTCCAATTAGTATTTCTTTTACGGCCAATCTTGTCAAGAGGCTTATGCCTAAGTTGACACAGGCTCTAGGTTGGTTTATTAGATTGCTTGATTCGAAAGAAAGATTCTGGCTAGTTCAATTAATATAATTTTGGTCTTCACGTATCTATATTAATAGGTGAGACTAAGCCAACAGACTCAGTTCGTCTTGAGATTCTTGATATTATTGGTGATGTATTGTTACGTTTTGGAGCAGCCGTACAACCTGTACATCAGGATGTAGGTATATATCTCATGTAAATGAAGCATTGTGGCATGTACTCACAGTACTAAATTGCACTTATATAGTAGGTAATAATTTGTTTAGGCACAGAAAGTTCTGTTAGATCAGTTGCTATCGGAGCGTCAAGCTCTTCGAAAACGTGCAACAGTAGCGCTTGGTTATATGACAGCCGTCTGCACCCATGAGTTGTTCAACGAAATTGTTAATGTTCTTATTGAGAGGTCCATTTTCTTAATTCATTCAAAAGTTCACAAGATATATATATATAAATCTACTACAAATGTTTTAGACATTTGCTTAGCTTTTAATTAAATTAGTTCTTTAATAATTTAACAGATCTAGAGTATAATTTAGACTCTCCACTGCGAAACATCTTACAGCTGTACGTACGTACGTAGTAGCGATCACATATGTGACTAAATCCAGTGGTTCTAGGTTTGCCGAGCATCTTCCAATGGTTAATATTTGATTTGGGCTTAGACATCCTTATCTAGATTATTTATGTAGTCATATTTTAATATAACTTTTAGGTTGTTCCACTATTTCTTCAATTTCTGCGAACTACTGAGGATGATGAATTACGTGAAGCTGTTCTCCAGGGTCTAGAGGCATTTCTCTATCGCTGTCCACGAGAGATAGCTGCTTTCCAAGATGAAATTCAAAAGGTAGTCAGTCGCATGGAATAATTTCTACATTTTATTGATTGTTATTCTATTACATGATTTTTAGGTTCTTACAAGTAATCTATCTCATGACCCAAATTATTCTTATGATGATGAAGAGGACATGGATAATTCCATGGAAGTGGAAGGTATTGCGTATCTTATGGTTTGTCAATAATTCATATTTATGTAACGCTTAATTCATAACAGGAGATGACCAGGATGATGATGAAGGTGAAGATTATTCGGACGATGATGATATGAGTTGGAAAGTCCGTCGTGCAGCAGCTAAAGCAATTGAAGCAATGGTGAGTGCTAATCTGTGAGTGAAGTGTATTAAACTGATTCGAATACATTATTACTGGCGTTTTTAAATAATATTTTTGCGTCCTCTGTTTTAGATCGTCTCTCGACGCGATCAGTTAGCCACATCATTTTCTGTTATTGGTCCTCTTCTAATTTCGAGGTTAAAAGAACGAGAAGAGAGTGTTAGAGCTGATGTGTTCAGTGCTTATATTGCGCTGCTTACTCAGGCGCGAATTGTAGTGCCTAATACACTAAATGCCGTTTGGGTGTGTCATATTTTATTGGAATTAGATTTATTATCTTCATTTTTTTGTTAGTCATTCATTTTTATACATCTTATTTACTATATATCATACAAATAATCTTCACCTTCATCATCATCCTGGTCATCTCCTTTTATAAATTAAGTGTACATAAATATGAGTTTCAGAAAGACGGTGATCCAGATCCCGCATTAGTTATTGGTCCAGCACGTTTTTCATCCTCTGCTTTCTCTCACGAACAGCAGACGATCTTGGAAGTACTATCTGCTCAAGTCGAGCCACTATTGAAGGTATACAGAGTTTATTCAATCTTCTAGGTATTTTGGTATAATTTTTAAAAGCCTTAGTTTAGGCAGTGATTTGCCAGATTAAGCAGAAATGTCCTAAGACACGTCTCCTATGCTTTGAGCTATTATCAAACTTAGTAAGGTAAAGTAAAGTATTTAGATTTTTTTAAAGGAAGTAATTGTTTCGAAGATATTTTTGTATATAGTTATTTTTGATCGTAGGGCTCTACCATGTTGTTTGGCTTCATCCTTTTCCAATCTGCTTCCCGGACTAGCCAATAGTCTTTCGGATAAAGCGAGTAGTGCTCAGATGAAAATCGACGCACTATTCTTGCTTTCACGAACTATTCAATCACATGATCCTCAGGTCAGAAAGCAATTTTATATTAACTATTTTAAAATTTTGTTAAAGTAGTGATTATTTTCGTTATTGGCTTAGAAATATAAAAAAATTTTCACTTGTCAAAATAACGCAACTCATTGGGTTTTATGGGATCTATTGCTTTATGTTCAAAAATAATTAATTTAGTTTACTAGCCGTGAAAAATATTCTCACAAATGAGTCATAATATGAACATTTATTTAGGTATTTACTGCTCACTTATCTGAGGTGGTCACTATTGTTGTTGGAGCTATTAATGAAGGGTTTTACAAGGTAACAAATGAACACCTGTAGAATCTAGTTGTAACTTGAGCTTCATCAACTATATGGTGTTAATATTTTTAGGTATCTGCAGAAGGTCTAGTTGTAGCTTCCCAATTAGTAACTGTTCTGAAACATTGTGGTGATAATCAGTTTGTACCTCTACTGTATGAAGCCGTTTACCGGAAACTTCAATGTACTGATATAGATCAAGTAGGTGTACTCATAAAACCATTTATTATTAGATAAACATTAGTGTTATCCATATATAATTTATAATCACTTAATTTCGAGATAATAAGTTAGATTTTTTTTCATTCAGGAAGTGAAAGAACGTGCGATTGCTACTGGAGGTCACTTCATTGCTTGTTTTGGAGATGTAATGGATGAAAGGGTCTGTCTTATTTGTTATTTTTCAAGTTTATGATGGTTGTTACAGATAACTTGCTATAATAAATTTACATACTGCGAAGCTTCAGGTAACAGCATGTCTACTTTTACTTCTGGAACGTATGCGTAATGAAATGACTCGTCTGAGTGCAGTACGCGCCTTATCTGAAGTTGTGCTTAGTCCTACTCTAGTTGATTTATCGGCTATAATTGAGTCTCTTTTGCCGATACTCGCTGATTTTCTGAAGAAAAACGTGCGCGCTCTGAAGGTTGTTTATTTACATATATTCCGTGCAATTACAATGAATTGTGTAAGAATTGAAATGTATTTTAATCTTGTAATCATTATAGATAGGTACTCTCCACCTTATTGAATCTCTCTTAAGTAAGGATAACATAGCAGGTCGAGATTCTGATGGACTTTCACAGGTTCCTATCTATGTTAAAATATTGTTGCGGGATTGTATTTCCGATGTCTGTTTACCAATTAAGCATTATTTTTTATACTTTTCAAGAGATTAAACAAAAGGAAGTACTTTTAGTACACTTGATCTTCTTTAAAATAGCGTATTTTAGATTTTTGGTGAATTGCCATCTCTCATTAAGGAATCAGATTTGCAAATAAGTCAGATGGCTCTCAAATGCATCACAGGTTTATTATTATATATTTTTGAGTCTTTTAAGTTTTTTCTGAATCGCTAATGTTTAGTAGGCTTATCTGGCTTTCCTTCACGTGTCTCTCCACACTTACCATTCATACTAACGGCCGTCGTTGAACTTGCACAGTCTGCACTTCTACAGGGTGGTACTTTAACTGCTGTTCTTGATATGGTCCGAACTCTTGTAGCCCAACCAGTACCCGGAAAACCTGGTTTTGAAGTGAATTGTTTTTTGAAAAACACATGTTTAAATTATAAATAGATTTTTGATGTAGGAACTTCTTGACCAACTTACGGCTCCTGTCTATGATGTATCAAATCTTCCACGCCAAGCGTTCCATTCTATTTCTTCTGCTACTGCTGTTGTTGCATCGGCTAGTGGAGATGTTAACAAGGTGAGCCCTTTTACTACTTGAATTTTTTAAAATTTTGCTTTTCTTTTATTGTTCAACAATCGTTTAGGCCCGTATCTTAGCTGGAAAATTAGCAAATCATTTGCGAAATCCATCATCTACGGATGCCATTCGTTTGTTTAGTCTTCATGCCCTTGGCGAGCTGGGAAGGAGATGCCCTCAAGTTTATGTTCAGGGAAAAGTCGAGTATGTAAAAAATGGAATGTTATAATACATATTAATTTGAATTCACTAATTATTTTCAAAGACCTGAGCACCTTATTGTGGCTGCTTTCAACTCTTCTTCTGAGGATCTCAAAGCAGCAGCTGCCCAAGCACTTGGTGCTTTAGCCGTTGGAAATCACGAAAAGTTTCTGCCATTTATTTTGAATGAAATTCAAACACAACCAAAGAGGCAGTATCTTTTACTTCACGCTCTCAAAGAGGTACAATTTATTTGTTAAACTATTTTTTTTCACATGGTTGGAATGAAATAAGCAGCACTGAGTTTTACTAAACCAGGCAATATTAAGTTGTTTTTTTTACTTTTTTATTTTTGGGACTACATTAAGCTATAAAAAACGTAAAATAAGAGTTTAGGTCATAGGATGGGAATCAGCAGAAGGTGTATCTATTGATGTTTTTCGTTCTCGCATCGGTGAAGTATGGCCTGTATTAATCACCCATGCAGATGGTCAAGAAGAGGGTACCAGGTTACATAGATTCATTTTCTAAGTTATGTATTATTCATGTTAATAGCTTTGTTTTTAGAAACGTAGTTGCTGAATGTCTTGGTAAACTTTGTGTTATTGACCCCCAATGCCTTCTACCAAAACTCAAGGTAGGCATAATTTTTCAGATTAAAATCTCTTAAAGATTTGTTAGTTTTTAGAGTCTAGTAACATCTCCTTCGTCCTTCGTACGTTCAGCAGTGGTTACAGCTGTAAAGTTCATGATTTCTGATGAAAAAAGAGCCATTGATGTTGAACTGCAAGGATGTATAGGTATTTTCTTATTTTGTAATCATGATAAATCATGTTGACTTTTGTATTTATATATTTTAGGGGAGTTTATGCAGACAATGACTGATGCTGATTTAAACGTTCGAAGGGTTGCTTTGGTTGTACTTAATTCTGCTGCACACAATAAACCTTCGCTTGTGTGTTTTTGAATATTATTATGTATTTCTTATTTATACTAATAGCTAATATGTGAATCAGATTTATTAAGATTCGTGGTCTTCTGGATATTCTTTTACCTTCTATCTACTCTGAAACAAAAGTGCGAAAAGAATTGATAAGGGAAGTCGAAATGGGCCCATTCAAGCACCAAGTGGATGACGGACTAGATCTCAGAAAAGCTGCTTTTGAATGGTAGTGTTCTATTAATTGGAAAAACTTTGAACTTTCGTTTAATGCATTTATGATGTTTTTAAATTGTAACCATTTTAGAGCCTAAAATAAAATAAAAATATTTGATTTTAGCATGTATACTCTACTTGAAAGCTGCTTGGAGAAGTTAGAAATCTTTGAATTCATCAATTATATGGAAAATGGGTTAAAAGTTAGTATTATTAGCCAATATAATCTACTTTTCAAATATAGAATACTTAAGAATAAAGAAATGTTGTATTTAACACATTGGTTTTGTATATATGCTAGATTGCCTTTAGAAGACAAAATTAAGGTGAGTTAGTTCAGTATAATGTAGTGATAGAACTAGTTTTCTGCTGATTTTGTTAAACTATTGTTTTCAAGTTTAGACATATTCAAATATTAAATAGTAAACCATCTTAGAATTAACAGGATCCGCATCACGATATTAGATTATTGACATACTTGATGCTTATAAAATTGGCTGGCCTTTGCCCTAGTCAAGTACTTCAGAGGTTAGACAAAATATGCGAGCCTCTTAAGGTATGGTTATTTTTGCATTGTTTTATTAAATTTTAGATGTTTTCTTGTTGAAGCTAAATCACATATTCTAGAGCCAACTTCTTACGAAGCCAAAGAGTAATGCAGTCAAGCAAGAAATTGACAAACAGGAGGAATTGAAAAGGGCAGTTATTCGTGTTGTATTGACTTTACAGGTTAGTTATTCAGTGTCATAATATATTTATGGTTTAAGTGGGAAAATTAAAATTCTCTATTTGTAGAAGATACCTGACGCTGAACGTCAACAGCAGTTGATGGATGTTGTGAACACCATCCGATGCACTACAGAACTTAAAATAATTCTTGAAAGTGTACAGAAAGATGCACAAAGGACATACACAGGAGATATTGCGATGGAAACTATCTAAAATTTATCGTTATAATCCAAAGATTTTGTGAGAGTGCGTATTATACCTAGATGCACTGTAGGTTAATAGCAAAGGTTATACCTTTTTTTTTTAAATGCTACTTTTTTCATTTACTGCGAAATAATGCGTATTTATCAAAGTGATGCTTTCTTTATGATGTGGACAATGATTTCTCTAAGCTTCCTTTCTGCCAAAATTACATGCAAGATGAGTGCGATTAGAAGTGGATGTATACATTTCCTTGTATCCTTTTCAAATATGTATACGAATGCTCAGTTAAGTAGTTTGTAAAAGTTTCACATACACTTGTCAATATATTGATTGTTGATTTTTGTTTCTAGTTATGTATTATTAAGCTATGGCGCATCAGTGACTTGTATTTATTAATAATTTACAACAAAGGGCATTGTGCATATTCTTCTGATTTCAACCGGTAGAATATTTGCGTGTATGGTAGTTCTTTTTTTCGATAAAGGTTTGACTGTACGTTCGTGTAGAAAGCATTGAAGTTTCCCACATCTGCATAAACTACCACTTGAGCAATGTACCTCTTTCTCATTAGTTATTAAGATGTATACGAGTTAGCCGACTACCCTTTTAGGGACCAGCATGTGTATATTGACTCGTAGTCTGCTACTTGCGCACTAGTTGTGATTTGATTTGAGTATGACAGTACGTCTGACTGGGGCGTTCCGAAGATCCCAGTTGCTACATGTTCTCAATATTTTAGTAAATTTCCAGTTAAGTGACTTATCCATACTTATCATATTAAATTCAGTGTTGAATTATTCTGGATTTGATACACATTAACTGACTGGGATCTTCTCTTCACTCGAAAACGAATAATAATGTTTACAATGGGATTAGTTACATGGTAAGTAAACTTAAGAACTTCATATTTAACATTTATGCGTAGCAAGTTCTTAATGAACGAACTTTTTGTTTCGGACTTGTATGCTTATATTTAGTGGTTTTTACAGGGTTTTGATTTAATCATTTATGAGTATTTAACAAGAGTCATTTGATGTTGTTTTACTTTTGTGGTTTTTTCAGGCCCATTTTCGTATGCACAAGTATTGTCATCGTTGCTTTCTTCCTCGTATTTTTTATCGTCCCTCTACTTATTTATTTCTATCCTAGCATTATGCAGCATCTTTTCTTCCTTAATTTCCGTTAGTTTTTAAATATTACTAAATTTATTGCTCTATCTTTAGGATAAGTATCTATAATTGGTTTAAAATAATGTTCTGCTTTTGCGAATAATTACTATGGTAGGTCGAATGCCAATGACGGATTATGACAATGTATCTGCAAACGGTGTAACTTCCATTGGCCGCAGCTTTTATCTAAATGGAGACATGGGCAAAATAGGAGTGTGGTTTGTTGATTTTTGAGCTAGGTTTATTTTTTTTTATCAAAAAGGGCTTGTGAATTGTAATATTATTGATGTTTTACCGATTAGTGCATTATTGCAATAAGTCATTTGTAGGCATACACTTCCTGAATCACTGTCTGCTATGTATCGGGAGAAAGGTATTCATCCATTTGATGAGGATATGGAAGAAACAATTGGTACTGAAAAGTACCCGGTGGTTCTTTATGCGCACGGCAACTCATTTGATAGGTATTTTTACAGTGTGATAATAGTTTGTTGAGCATTTATTAGACTTACAAGCAGTCGTTATTTTATAAGTGTTCATTTATAAATATTTGAGGATAGACATTAGCTGTCATTAATAGGATTATTTGAAACTAAATGCCAAGTATGGTTTGGAGGCGGTATTCTTATCTGGTGCTCATGTATGAACAAAGGCGAACCCCAACCAAAGTCCAGTTTGCTATTTTACACAATGCTAAAACAAACTAATTCCATTCCAATACATTTTATTTGGCAATGCGGAATATTAAGAACAGATTTACTTTCTCAGTGGTCAAAACGCATAAAATAGGTTGCCACGAACTCGTATGGCATCATGTTCAGGACGATCAGTCACCGGCGTGAGCTTTACAACGTATTGAATGAAATGGACTTCCATGTAATTGCATTTGATTATCGAGGTAACCTTATAAATTTAAATTGTTCATAGTGATTTAGCCATAGTTATCAGACTGCTTTATTTTAATAATTTTGTAGGTTATGGTGACTCAGAAGGTAGTCCAACTGAAGAGGGAATCGTGAATGATACTCGCCTTGTTTATAATTATGTGAAAAAACATATTGGCAGTAACTTACTTATAGTATGGGGACACTCAATGGGAACGGGGTATGCATACATTGTATAATGAAGAATAGCTCTGCTCATTTTGATTAATTAAAACTGCAGTGTATCAACCAAATTAGTTATGGACCTTTCTCGTGGGAAACAGGCTCCTGATGGTCTTATATTGGAAGCACCATTCAATAACTTACATGACGTGGTCATGAATCATCCATTTAGTTTGGTTAGTTACATTTTTTAAAGTTTAGATTTTATTTGAATAGTTTTCTTTTTATTATTATCTTTAATATATAGCCTATCCGTTGGTGGCCTGAAGCTATCATTGAGTCAATCATTTTGGATCCTTTGCGGAGTGTGGGTCTCAATATGGACAGTGATAAGCGTATTATTCAGTTGGTCTATTCCTTCCACATTTTTTTCTTTTAGATATTTTTGATGATTTATATACTTATGCTTATAGTATAAAATGTCCAATACTTATCATGCATGCTGCAGACGATCACGTCATACCTGCCAAGTTGGGACGAATGCTCAGGGTATCTATCTTTCTTTAAAATTTTCCAGCTTTCAGTCCTTTATCACTCGTTTTCCATTATTCGTGGCTTTTCTAGGATGCAGGTTCTGCTGCTGGTTGTAATGTAGAGTATTTTGAATTTGACTCAAAGCGAGGTTTTCAACATAAATTCATATATCTTGCCGAAGAATTAAGGACTATTGTTAGGTATGTTTATTGTTTTTCATTTCGAGAATTATTTTTTCAATACGATTCTAAAATAAATTCTTCCAGAGAGTTTGTACTAAAGTGCGAACACATAAAGCACTAGTGATTCCATGCATTCATTCTTCATCAGGGTATAAACTCGATTATGGGTTAAATTTATTATTTACACATAGTTAATTATTAATCTACTAGTAAATTGCCAATTTAAATGCCTCATTGACAACTTGCCTCGACATGTCGACGATTATGGACCGATATTCTTCGAAAATCCATTAGAGAACATCTCTAACTGATCTAGTCATGATAACGCTGATGTTTTAAGACAATAGGGTTATAATGTTAACTAAAGTTATATATTCGTATTTTAAAATGTGTGCTATCTATTTGTTGGGATAGGATGTGCAGTTGGTGTATTTCCTTCTACAACTGGATTGAAAGTGGAACCCGTGATGAGATTGAACGGGAGATCGACTTAAGTGATTACACGACATGACGTATATATTTAGAAGAGATTAGTATCAACTATATAGAGACATTTCAAAATTAGTATATACTATTATGACAAAATACTTTAAAAGAGTTAGCTATATTGATTCTTTTATTCATATGTAAGATCTTACCAAAAAATGTTTTCTATGCTATCTCTATTTGAACGCTTTCATCATTTTCATCGTTTTTAACTGTGAGTACTATAACGGGAGGATGGGCATATCCGTGTAACTGCTCGTACGATCGAAGTCGCTTCATAGTTCGTACAATGAGGACTGAGAGAAGAGCCCATATCGAAGGCAGGACAAACTCGCAGATGACGAAAAACTAAATCGCAATTTTCTTAATGCACCAAACAGGTTTGGTACTAAAATGGGTTCTACTCACTCTGTCTTCGCTAGTGGAATCGACTCTGGCGAGACCTCGATTATAACTTCGCACTGACCATACGACTGCCCTGAAACAAAATGTAAAATTGAGGAGATAAGGTGAGGCTTAGAAACAGTTCTACTGCAAGAATTGAGATGATTTGAAACATTGGATCCTGTAATTTGTACGAGGAAGTTGGGTTTTATGTTGTGCTATATTAATTCAAATGATGAGTCTTTGAACGCTGAATCAGCAGGATAAGTGAAATATAAGCTTGAAATACCTAATAAGAAGGAAAAGAAGTTGTATCATTGTACATGGCAGGGTGAGCACGGGTTTTCGTGTCCACATAGCTGCTCCTAGTCCAAGAACACAAGTGAAAATGTCTCCAAACATGCGTGCCACCTAGAATATTTTATCATTGTCAAGATTCCTAACAAGGAAATTCACTAAAAATATCTTTAAACTATTTTTATTAGTTTCAGTAGTAACTAATTTCTTGATTTTTGGTTACTAGTTAATTGGTTCAAATGAGCTTAGTGGTTTTACTGGTAGAAAGTGCTTACCAAGTAGTAAATATCGAAACTTTCGAATTTCTTATAGAACCTCCAAGAATTCGGGTTTTCACTGCTATCATCTCTGTAATGTTTGATCGGATTACTGGGATTTATTACTTATTTACATTATAGAATATGATTCTCAGCTTTTATTAAATCCGCCAATGGTAAGTAATTCCAATCTTTAAACATTTTGTTATAGGATTACCTCAACAAATATGCCCAGTGCATGATGTCAACCAGGCACATCATGATGAAAACCGCCTTGAGTAGATAGAACTGTCTAGAAGGATTAAATCGAGCCCATGTTTGACTGTTGTCGATTGTTAGGTTGCGTGGATTCTCTGCATTTGGAGTCGTGGGAGAAGTTCCAAAATCGGAATCACGTGGGCGTACTGAGAGAGTGCGTGGTACACGAGGAGACGCGGACTGCGTCATGTCCTGTACTGTGGGATGAAGAGGAGAGTAATATTTTTACATGAGTGGAACATGAAGAGAAAGCGAGAGTGCGCAAGTACAGACAATATGTTGAAGGTTAAAAATTTAAAAGGTGACCTTAAAGATTAAACTTTATAAAGGATAATGTTCAAAGCTTCCTTTGATGGTCTGTGCATTTTCATGGCTATGACTTAGTTTAGTATTTAAGAGAACTTTGTTGTTTAGGACATCACTCTTCTTGATAGGCTACTTAAGTATCCTTTGCCATGGGAAAGCAAAGTAATTAAATTGAAACTAGTCGAATTGTGTCATTCTCCCTTTTCATATTTTGTTTATATTACATACTTCCACTTTTCCTTTTTGCATGTTGCTAATTATAGTTATAAATATATTTAGAGAGCATAGAGACCATGGAGATTGGAAGTGACGAATATGAGGCATTAAAACATGATTAGAGCGTCTACGGATCACAAATACAGATTAAAAGGAAAACACTGACGTTTTGTGGAAAATAGTAAATTCCAAAGCTAACTAAAGGGGAGAATTGAAATTACATGAATATAATGTACATGTAGAATAATAATAAGAGAAATGCTAAATATGCCAAGTATAAGCACTATTAGGACTTGAAAAATATGTGGGCTTGATATGATTTTGTAGTTAGGGACTTATAAATTACTGCAAGGTCCTGTAAATTGGTATTTATAATAATAATGACTTCAAATCATTATTTGATGGTATAAGTAAGCTTTATTTTATTTTGAGAAAAATGTCTTTGTTAAAATTTAAATAATTGTGAATTAGCTCCTGCTAAATCGTAGTCTTTTGGGTATACAGATAAAGCATCAAAGGAAGCTGTTTTGAGATACTTGTCAAGTCCTAGAAGAAAATACGATTATGAAGTGGCTCATTAGTAAAAATTTTGTTTCAGTATTCTCCAAGAATATTTTACACAAAGTTATAAGACGTAACCCCAGTGTTATTCATAAGTCAAGCGAATTCACAGCAACTTACATAAGTTTAATTTGCTTAAAATGCTATAAAGAAATTACTTAGCCACTGAGAAGTGGAACATAAATTAAGACTGTATACTCAGAAAAGTAAGTAGTTGAAAATCGAAACAATTTAAGAGTAATTTAGAGTAACGCATACTGCAAAAATCTAAATAACATGAATAATCTAAGGAAAATGAATAGTTCATAAACTTTAATAAAACAAAGATTTTACCTCAACGTTATTCTTTAAGACTTCTCCGTTTACTGTCAATTCTAAAGTATTCTTTCTTGATCTCCCTTCTCTAAACTGTAAATCAATGGTATTGCGTCGTGTAGAAGCGTCACCTTCTTTTACCTGAAAAATTATGCTGTATTTAAATGTCTAATATATACTCGATGCACCTGACCTGAACATCTACAGTGCTCTTTCTCGAACCCTCTCCTCCACCTTGTTTTAGAACAACTCTCCTTCGCTTACCAATTTTGAACCTCAAACATTGTTTTTTAAAAACATTATTGTAAGCCTATTATAGTCGTATAATTCATAACATATTTACGTTTAAGAAAATATATTTTTTTCTGGTTGTTCTGCATGTTAAGCAACTATTTCATAACTATATATAAAATAATAAACGTGGGCGTTTAAAAATGGACTTTAAAAAATAAAATCAGATTCTATCACTTAGTTTCTCTTAAAAATATTATTTTAGGAATAAATAATAGATTGAAGAGAGAAATAAAGCGCAAATGCTGTTCAAGAAATGTAATGTTATGCTAGTAGGTTATAGAGATAGGAAAGAATAAGATTTAACACCTCGTTCCATAAATACGTTTTGTAATATGTAGCAAATATAGGATAACAGGTCTAATTTAGAAAGTAATATTTATGGACTTCTGCATATCCGAAAGGCTACACATCATAAGATAGACAGGTAAATAAGCAAAGTTAGGCTAAGGTATCAGAGTAGCGAATATCCCGTCCCATTTAAATATTACCTTCTTGAAATTAGTTACACCCAGACAGTGATAGCAGACCGAGTCACTATTTGCACTACTATTTCCTTCGCGCAAGAGCCAATACTGGCTACGTAATATCAAAGCAGATCCACACAATGATATCCCCTTTTTAAAATATCTATAAACTTTATCAACATATATATTCCAGAAATTTATGATTTTCAATTACTGAGGAACTGCAATATTCGACTATTCAGGAAATGCTGGTTTTTTCGCATATTTCTAAGAAAAATTCTGCTACATTAATGAAGTCTCTCATGGTCTTGTAAGAATTCCCATTAGAATGATACTAAAGTAAACAAAATATTGTCTCAGAGCACCACGATGGAGTCAAGTATCTATGTTATATGCACCATAAGAAAGTTGCGATATCTATTGAGAGAATAAAAAAGCAGTTCTTAGTAAATAGTCTTACAATTACGAACTATAATCAAATTATGAAAAGAAGAACTACGCTATATTCGAAGTTTCTGTTTAAAATAAGGGTATAAGGCAAAGTCAATAAAGTGTGAGAAATAACACTAAAGACGAACAGGATCTGAAACAACGGAAATGACTGCTTCTGCTGTGTAAAAAGGCTCTGACTGGACTTGTCACAGAAGCATATTGAATTAATAATGCTAATGAAAGCTCTCGGGGAACGAATTGATTGTTCTCGCTTGAACAGATCTTTATTCATTATCACGAGGTGCAATGGAGGACCGATGATATCGATAACAAGAATTAGATAAGAGATTAGCGGATCAATGGGATGTCGTCGGGACAACCAGGATTCCATGGATTAAACCAATGGACGGAAGCATATAATATTCAGCGAGAAAATGACTACATACCTGGGATTGTAATTGTTCAGCCTAGTCGAAAAAGCCTTTGAATGAAGGCAGTTGAATGAGAAGATACTGCGCTCTCAACGATATACTTCTTTCGGAATTTATACTTTCTTCCTACTATTGTTTCCCTTGAATATTTTAAATTTCTACTAAAGTCTATTAGTTTTTAAAAAAAATATGAATATTGACGATCTGCCAAGTAAAAAGTTGCCAGCGAAGGGCGACGAGTGCGATAATCAAATCGCCAGCATTATATTTCCTATCCGACTCGTTAGCAGTAGACTAAGAGATCTAATAGATTGACAAAAAACTTAAAACAACATTAGTAGACAAAGCAGATACTAGTTATACTTCATTTATAAATTTCTGAAAAAAGTAAATTGATAGAAAATTGTAATGGTAAGAAAACTGTATTATATTACCACAAATAAAGAAAAGATGTAAAAATTCCTGTACATTTTAAAATTTGCATAAAATACTTTAAAATTCAATTAACTATATGAAACAGAATATTTTGTTGCTGATTTTTTCTTTTATTTGATTTAATTTTTTTCACAACTTCTTTTGAACACAAACGTTCTTTTGTTAAATTGATGTTCTTTATCATATTGCAACTACCTTCTATTTTATTATATTTTTTAAAAACGCTAGCACATTTCACGTTTATTTATACCTTTCTTTATGACCAGAGATCATTTTAAGAACTCAGATTAATAAATGGTCTTGATATCTCACGTTTTCCTCAGATAATGCCTCTATGCAAGAAGAATCACAAGATAATTTTATCCAAACACTTTCCATAAAGACCATTTTTCTTGGCCAATCGTTAAGGGAAGTTTGTGTACTTTTCGTTGTTACTATAATGTTCTTACACTAGTAATATTACCTTGTACTTCAATAAGGTAATATCTGAATTTTATAGTAATAGTATATTCGTTTGTGATTCTTACTTCTAAGGAATACCTTTCTCTTATTTTCTCCTCATCGATCAATTATAGCACTGATAGTACGTTGAACCTCCTGAAACCTAGAATAATGAATACAAAATAGGTATAACTAATGTACGTTATAAACTCACATTGATAATTTAAATGATTGGCTTAGACATGATTTAGAACAGCAGTGGTTAAATTTTTGAATAGACATTAAACTGACTCTTGCTTAAAGTGTTGATTTACACAACTAAAGGCGAGTTATTCTACTTAATATAATCTCCTTAGCCAAAGTATCCGGTTAAAACGGTTAAAAGGTAGAATTAGTTGTTTTCTCACCGAAGTGGCCTCGATGAGAAGATTTCTGCCTACTACGTATACATAAGAAGTAACCAATAAAAATAGATCTAATATTGATTCGAAGCAGTGAATGGTCGAATTGTTAAGAGTTTGGCAAGTGAGAATTCATATCCATCATTGCTTTTCTACTGCGGTTGGGCTAATATCTCCTTGAAAACGTTATGGATAATTCTGCAAAAGCCGACTCTCCAAAGCAACAAATGGAGATCGGCGCATTCAACTTTGATGGTTTAATGGTATGCTCCGCCAGAACCCTGCTATATACAAGTTAGAATGCAGGTTTGTTGTTAAGTTTACTCTCGTCTTTCGCTTTTAGAGCGCGTAAATCTTGTATTTGCTTTGGCTCCGCCTTCGTTGAATAAATGCGTTGATCTACTTTCCACCGCATTTCATGGGTTGTGGAATTTTCCGAACGGTCTGGCAGCGTCTGACACCAAATAGCCTCTGGATATTACTGTAAGTATTATATCAAATCTCCAGGTAAGGGAAAGGTAGTTACAATTCCTATCACCATTTCTTGCTCTAAGAGATCGGGTTTTAGATTATTGAGTTGGTCACAATGTTTATAAAGAAATAATAGCACAATCGTAGTTAGGAAAAGCAATGGCAGATATGAATTCTCATTTGCCAAACTCTAAACGAAAATTCGAGCATTCTCATCAACACTATTCTTTTCGTGACATATTTGTATATGCCACCTAAAAGTCTAACTGTTAAATAGTTTAACCACTTCTTTTTTATAACTCTTGGCAATCGTAATGAGGTTTACTTTAACAACTTCGTGAACCCCATTTTCTAAATATATTAAGTATTAGTCGTTAAATTAGGCTTGGAACTACACGTGGTAAGTGAATATGTAAAACCGCCTTAATTCAGTTTTCACTACTAAGTCGTCAACAACTACCAACTTTGAGAAATTTTGGAAAGTAATCACTTCTGTCTGCCACCGCTCTCCACTTTTCAGATGTCTACAACAGTATGTACGATGAGCAGTACTTATAAATAAATAGATGATATTTTTGACTTTCGATTAATCACCCATGTTGCATTCGGTTTGTTCTTATTATACAAGTTGCATATTTTGTTTTAAGTTATATTATTTACTTCATGTGTTTTAACACTTATGACGAATAGATTTAAAATGGACACTGATCAAAGTGACTTTTAAACACGACCTTCTTATTCGTACTTTGAGTCTATGTTCTCGGATATTTTGTTGTCAATTGATTAACTTATTGCAGTATTAATGAGTCAGATGTGATGCAACAATGGCTCCTGTGATCAGCGATTCTTTTTGAGACTTTTCACGTATCTCATCGAATTAGAACACTGCTACCACTCTCCACTTCCTTCATTGTAAAGACAGTTATATCGTTGTTATTACTTGGATGGACATTTCAACTTAATTTAATTGTGCTCACAATAAACCAATTTATGCACTACAAGCAACTTTAGAAGAATTGTAAGAAAAACAATCTTTCTAGTGAATTTCTTTAGTGAGTTCGGATTTACAAGTGCATATCCACAAGTTATACGTTATCATATTTTATAACAAGATAAAATCAGCACATATTAGAGCATGGAAATAAATTGAGATCATAACTGAATGGATTATTGAAGTCAGAATAACTAAGTGCGAATAAAATGACATTGAATATCGGAATTAGTTTGTCCACTCACAATCGATTTATAAAAATGTCGTTATTTTTCACCAGTTCCGTTTCTCGTACATCTTTATCCTCATTAGAAGGAGCAATAAGAGATGTACCATTATTCTAAATTACAAATTTTATAAAACTAAAGTATTAAATAACAAAAAAAAATACTCTGCGTAGTCAGTTCTATTATTGTATAACCTATAACAAAAAAATGGAGCAATCCATACAATTATCATTCTGCAAAAACAGGTTACTGCGTATCTGAGGATTCGCACTTTCATTCTGAGTGCACTTTAGAAAAATGACTGAGAATGGTTAAAAATCAAAACTAGCTTAGATTTTATACAATGAGAGAAAAATTAATTTTAATTTTAATAGAAATATTACCTTGCACTTATAAAGTGTATTAATTCTTTGGATATCACTTGCGCTGAAATAGCTTCTTGAATAGACGATACCGGGAAAATTATAATGCATAATGGAGGTTCTATCATATGATCCCATGTAATATGAAGATTTACGAGGGTATATTTTGTAGTTATAGTGCTGAGCGTTTCCTTTAACTCGTGGATCACGGTCATCTCTAAAAGATAAAATAATATTATAAGCTGATATATCTAGTATTTGATATTGTGATATGATGATTAAGTATTTATAAAGTCTAAAGGCTATAATGAATGATGAGAAAAGGTTGCCTTTGATGTTCGTGGTAGAAGCCCAGGATGTGCATGAGTTCGTGCATAACAGTACCTCGCCCATTGATCGTCAAGCAAGACGGATCTAGCTTCATTCTAGTCTCATAGTTACCTTGTTTTGTTCGAAAAATTCCAACCGTCTGTCTTCCAATATACGAGAAGCACCTAAATAAATAAGCAATTCTTCTCTCTAGTTGTGATAAAAGATGTAATGGAGAGGGATAATTAAGTATTTAAAGAGAAACATTTCATCAAACCTCTCTAGCTTATAGTATTTGTTAATCTGCAAGTAGAACTTGTCAGTAGCTTTCCTTGGACGAAATGAAATACATGTGTGCTTTGGAAATTCAGCCATTCCCGAAAGAATCACTTCTTTTTCCCATAGTGAGTAATGGGGAGCAATATCATAAGGAACAACTCCTCCAGGCCATAAACTGACAATAAAGTTAAGTTAAGACAGAAAATAAAGTGGCAAGGCCATGAAAAAAAAACTCATCCAGTCTCACAGATACAAATATTGTGAAGTACTGAATGAAAGAAACTTACTGTAGATTCCATTGTGATGGATGAATAGCTAAGCGTTTGACAATATTGTGGATGGAGTGACCGTCCAATAAGCAAGATGCAAAACTCTATAGATGAAATGAGTACAACACGAGTTCACACATTTAGAAAACTGGTTATTTAGGGACAAAAAATGCAGTACATACCTCCATTATGTAGTACTATTCTAGGCTATAACAAAAATCAACTCGAGATTCAGCAACGCCTATTTTAGCTCCCTATTATACCTATTGACATAATGCTTACCACATGTAAAAATAAAAGTCGCAATAAAATGAAAGCAGTTAAAGCAGCAAGAAATAATTTCTCATTTCATGAAGGAAATACAATAGCTACTCACTAGAAAAGAAATAAGCAGCAACCCGTAGAGCAGAAACATAGTAGGACCTACAGTAATCTTCACCTAGACAGTTTATGCAGCAAAGTGCACAGATACCACCTTTATAGTGCAGGGTTCAGGGCAGTCATAAGACTAGAGAGATCATTGGAGAACAACGTAAGTGGAAGATGATATAAATTACGGAGGTGGAGAAGATCAGAGAGAGCGAAGACCAATTGATGCTGGAAAGGAGCTACAAGCAGAGTTCATAATACTATCCTTACTTTTTTGTATGCACCCAAGCTTGCTACAAAGTATTAAATATTTAAAACAAAAGTTCATACAACATGATAATTAAACATCTATTCCACTGTTTATTGTTCATTTCGAGAAATAAACTCAAGGAGGTGATTGGGCGGATGGTAGTTGAGACACCGAAAAGTACACAATTATATTAAAACAACTAATGACAAGAAAGTAGCAGAAATCAATCAAAAATATTCCATAGATAAAAAAGTTAATATGAAAAAACCTAAAAAAATGAGCAATCCTATGTAGTGAGGGCAAGAACTGTTTCCTTTCGGGATTTTCAAGTATCTCATCTATTATTGTTTTTAATCCTGACATATTACCTTTTTTTCCTAAAAAAACCAATCTTGAGAGAAATTATGTGATCTAGTTCATTAATTGTCTACATTAACTAACCATATGTTATAATCAATTGATCATATATCAACGTCTTTGAACGAGTATCTAATCTAAACAAAACATGCAACTTAAGAAGAGATTCGAGAACCACTGGCTGAAAATAATCAAAAATAATTATTCGTGATCGTTTTAATACCTAAGTGGAAATACATCTAACTTTTTTCCATTTTCCCGCTAAGTCCACAATATAACGAAGACCTTCAAATGAAAGACGTCTGTCTAGTCTCTGAAAACAGTAAAATAAATATAGATCTTAAAAACTAAGCTCAGAAAATAATAGACAAACCTGCAGTGTTTCTGCAAACTGAGAACCATGACTATCCTCTAACAAAATAAATCCTTTCAGCCAAAGAACTGCAGAATCACTCAATTGTGAGGAAAGAGTGGCATTCACTAACAAATAAGTAAAACAGTATTCTACTTCATCAATTTGCAATTTTAACTGCATCCCAATACTTTAAAAACATTTAGGACATTACATTATATAAGTACCTTTTCTCTTTTCATCTTCAGTCCCTTCAGTGTATGCTTGTTTAGCAATTAGGTATAGAGAGTATGAAAGAGATTTGATTCTACCTAAACCGATCAACTGCTCCAAAGCTTGGATCGCTGGTAGAAGACCCTGCCTATACTAAGAATTCAAATTTGAATTCTTGTACAAAACAATACTATGTTCATCTAACCATTTAAGTATTTTCCACTAATTTTACTGGAAATGTATCTATTTTATTGAACTTAAAAGTGGCACAACCAAATTGCATATAGACTATTAAAAAGGTAATACCTTCATACGCTTACGTTAAAAAGGTACTTGAAGCATCAAAGTCTAATTGACTGAAATCCAGCACCACTACAAAACTCAGTCTATTTTAATACTACGAAAAAATAAGAGATCATTGACCTATCTATATAAAATTTTTGATAGTAAGCGTATCCAATCAATTATGTATAGAAAAACAGGACGTGCTACTCATCGTCTTCAAGTCGTATAATTTCTACAGAGAATATCGAAAACCTTTCTTGTCTAATTTCATAAATAATATAACATACCTGTTTAAAATATAATCAATGAAGAGTGCTACATAGGCATCCTTATTAGTGCAATACTTCATTTCTATCATCAATGCGTATAATGCTCTAGCCTTTTCCACTCCACCGTTCTTCGATAACATCACTCTTCGTAACGCAGATACCACCTGATCTTCTTTGATTACAGCTTTCCGAGCTAAAAATTCTAATAATTTATACTGCTGTGGCATTGTTTAAACTGAAATAGTACTCGCTGAAATAACTTACACTTTCTCGAAATGATAAGACCTACCTAATCTCTCATCACTTCCAGTAGCATCATAGTGTTCTCTAAGCAACTGAAATCCAATCTCCTCCAAATCACATGCTAACGCAACACTTGATAATTTCACCACACCCCAATCAGGAACAGCATTTGATAACCTAGATATAATAGAATGAGAAGTCGAGAGCAGAGAGTACAATAGGTTGACACCAGAATAAAATAAAATTTCACTTAAATCTCAAGTTACCTATGTGTTTCATACAGCTTAATAGCATTAATTGGATCCTCTTCCACAGCTTTTCGTAAAATATCCTTCAGTGTTATCGAATCAATGGAAGAAAACCGATTCTACTAGTGAATATTTAAAAATACTTGGTGAAAACAAAGAGAAAATGCCTCTTAATGAGTTCCCCAAAGTAATTATAATCAGTTAATTTGTCACCTTAGTTGTATGCTGTTTTCAAGCATTAATTTTTTTCATTATGCTTATATAAATTATACTATTTGAACGTGAAATCCTAATCTATTTATGTGAAAGATCTAAGATATTAGCCTTTATATATATTAAACTAGAAATTACTCTCCAGAAAAGTTCTTAGTGTAAACAATATCCGAAACTATACATGAGACCATTTCTTTTTAGCAAAAATAACTTTTGTCAACAAAAAACAATCTGCTGAAGTTATAAAATAGTAAATCCATCAAAATCCCATCTAAAAAAATTCGGGCGTACCAATAAAGACAATGCTCCAACTGACTTCTTCAACACTGCATGTATATTCAGACTCATAGCTTCATTTGGAGTAGACAAACAGAATTTCTGATTAATTAATTGTTTAAGAAATTGAATATAAAGCTATAAATTATAAATAGTTCTTGGGCACCCCCCATTGCAAGGTTAAACTTAGTGTAGTATAGATTTATATATGCAACAAAAACAATTGGTTGAATGTCTAATTAAACTAAAAATTCAATACTCTATAATTAGCATCCTTTTAAACTCCTAACAACAATATATTTACAATACGTTCTATAATCTAAATAAATTCTTCAAAGTCAGGTTCAGGCATCCACTTTGGCCTCCTGGAAATAAAACAACCTATATGAAGCAAAAAAAGAAATCACCCATATAAAATAAGTGGATTTGATGAATGACAACTAATCCTCACCCTTTTAGACAAATTTTCAAATGTTTTTCTTAGTTCTTCATCCAGTGGGAAAGATATCCGGTTAATTTGTTCTAACAGAACTTCAAGGGCAGTAAAATTGCTAGCCTTATCTAGAATTTTAACCATTTAAATTACAATATTATTCCGTGGCTTACAACGAATTAAAACATACAATATAGATTACAGAGTTCCCTGAGTAGAAAATTCAAATCTACTGTAGAGGCCCGACCTTCAATACTAAGTCCAGTAAATAATCCAAGAAGTACGTCCGCCTGGAAGAGCGACACAAATAAATAATGTCACAAATCACTACATAATACAATTATTTTTTTTACAAACAATTCACCCTGGATTTCTCAACAGATCTTTTAATTAAGTACATGAGCTTGCTCGAAGAGACCGTGGCACCTCTAGCCTTAACAATATATACATAATATTTGTTCAAATAAGAAATGTGAAAGAACTTACCTCAAGAATTTTCAGAGCACTACTTGTTTGCCCCTCTTCCAACATTGATACTGAAAGATCGAGGAATGCAATGTCTTTGCCATGCATATGCATGACCATGTTAAAGACATCTTTTAGGATATCAGCACGATTTCTGACATAAAATTTTAATATTATGACATAAATCTCCTAATTCTCAATTTAGTTTGAGATGCCCTTACTTTCGAATTGCGGCTGAAGCTAATTCATACTGTCCAAATGCTGATTTAGTTTCCATGGAATATTCACATATCAAATTAAATGCGTCAGAGAGCTTATCACTGTAAAAAAAACAGTACATTTAATAATACAGTGTATGTATTTGAGACTTAAGGATCTATTAAGTACACATTCTGATGTCCTACTCTCTTATTAGTGTTTCCAACTGCCAAGTTGTTAAGCACGACAAAATAATCCGCATATCCTTTTCCTGTAAATTCAGTCTTTCTTTCAGATACACACTCATATCTCTTAGTCGTTCGGAATCAACCTCGCCAAGGGTTTCGATAATCTAAACATAGAATATCTTGGTATGAAAAATTGAAGTTTTTTTTGAAGATGAAATACCTGGTTCATTCTACTGCCTTGGATCCTTAGAGCTTTATCCTTTAGTTCCTCACAGATAGAATCGGCGTGATCTATGTTACCGGACAAAAACAAGTGCATAATGTAGGTTAATGTGGCTCGTAACGACCGTGATGCAATTCTGAGATCATATAAAAGCTAAAATGAGTGCATATTTGAGTGGTAGAATAGATGGTAGTCACTGACTTGATATTCCAAAAACTCTGGGCCATATCGAGCCGCCGTTCTTTAAGTGCTAAGCCTAAAGCTATACTCTGTATAATTATTGCCTTTTCCATGATACCCTTCTGTTTTAAGTTATTCTCTGTCAGCCGTACAAGATTACGTTCTGCTTGAGTGAGGTCAATTGGCTAAAATTTAGAAATAATTTAGAAAGAATAGGACGACGATTACTATCTTGTAAAACCTACCTTGTTTAATAAAATTTTCTTTAGTATGATATTAATAAGCGTATTTTCAACATCCGGAGAAAGTTTTTCCACTTTTTGCAAATGTTCTAATTCACTCTCTAATGACTCAATTGAAGACTCTGTCCACCTTCCGAGTGTCTAAACCAATATTGTCTCTATCTCATACTGTTTAAATTTTTTTCGAACAGCATAAAAATCAAATGTATGAACTCACTGAACTTCCCTTCTTCAATTCTCGTAATAATGCGATCTTCTGCTCTTGATTCTTTTTTTTTAAAACTTCTATAGCATCAGCTAAATCGCTACTCGCAAATTGAATATGTGGCTACAAAAAATTTCAAATGATATATGGGATAAACATAATTTCATTACAAACATGTGATCTAATTATATAAGGTACAAAGAAACCACCTCTTCCTTTGCATAACTTATTAGCTTTGAAGCGCACTCCACTGACAGTTTTTTATTGCTCAATAATTCTACCAGGCGCTTTGATGGATATTTCGTACCATTACCTGTTAATACACATTAAATAACAATAAAATACTAAAAATTGGTAACCATAGATAGATTACTAACACAGAAAATCGAGATCAATCAGTTTGACAACATATTGTAGCCATCCATCGTCACTTTCAGCTTTTTCACCAAAATCTAATACCAGCTTACGTAATTCATGCTGAATACGCTTGCCTTTAAAACAACGAATAGCACTGCTGTAATTTAAAAAAAACAGATAGATATGACTAAATATTTAAACTGCTATTTAAAAACAATTAACCTCACATCCATAAATTTTAAAACAACAGACCTTGATAAAAGTACATCTAATTTGTTCTTAGTTAATAAATCTTTATTATCTAAAAGTTGATGTACAATGGCAGCAGCAAACTCCTCATGAACATTATCAGCAAATATTTCTTTTAGGACAGAAATAATCAGATCAATGTCTGAATTTGTATACATATATAACTCACTATCTTGAGTTTAAAAAGAAATGGAAAATATTTTACTAAAATTGAACATAAGATAACTTTATGAAAAGCTTACCATATCCTCCTAATTTATAAATGATGGGATATCCTTTAGTCACTTCAGATGATGGTAGATTATTACATGTGAATAGGACTGTAGCAATATCAACAAACAACGAAATTCGATCCGACTTTGTTTTACACTTTGGTAGCTGAAGTTATAATTATTAGTTAATTTGTACACCACCCTTAAAATAATAATAAAACATGTCTAATTCAATAAGTCCTTTAGTTAATTATTTTTACCACTTCAATCAAATATAAATAATATTAATAAATACCATACTTCTTGACTTAGCTTATGAGCAAGCTTCATTCTAATTTCAGGTTTCTCTATAAGATACTTTTTTAAATCTCCTTCCTTCTTAATATAATCAAATATTATCTTCGTTTGTGACGTTTCTAATAGCGCCTCAGACAGAAGAAACTGATAATGATCACTACAACAAGAACCAGATCAAATTGCATATACATGAAGCAAAAATATTAGGTGAGGAATAAAATAAAGTGCACATACCTCATTATACCATTCGTTTCCATTTCTTTAGATAATCGAATAACACTATCAATCGAATTTTTCTCATCCTTTAACATTAGACCAAGCGATTCCAAAAGACTTTCTTCAAGATTCCTTCAATTTAGGAATTTTTAACAATATCACTGAATATCATTCTCTAATACTTTAATATTTATTTACCAGAGAAAAAAAGGAAAAAGTAATAATTTCACATGTAAGAAGATTAATAAGCTAATATAAATGTAATAAATATATCTATTTTTAATTCAGAAATCCTAGATTGATAACTATATCGAAAATCTTAATTCTATGATCGCCTTCAACAATTTTTTAACAATGTTCAATGTAGTTAAAGAACCAAACAATGGTTTCGATTACTTTATACAGTATTTAAATGTTATAAAAAATACCTGTTTCTAAATTTAGGATGCACCATTTGATAAATTTTGAGCGCGAGAATTAACTGTCCATCACTTACTGCTCTTCGCGCTCTAGCTAATGCACCCGGATTATTGTTCCATTCTAACAGAGTTCCATCATCAGATAGAGAAAGAAAATGTCGAAACTAAATTTCAATTAAGGAAACTGAAATACAACGTAAAATTTTAAATCTCAAAACAAGCAACAAACCTTCTCAATGGCATTAAATTGACCAGCTTCCATCATTTCGTAGAGAACGGAAAGAACATATCTATTATTATTTACCTAAACTACAAATATATATTCCATACAACAATTAAAAAATTAGATTATTACCAAGTACAACTGTGCACAACTAATAAGAGGATTCAAAATATTGACGACAGCATCAAAATCACGAGATGATACAGCACCACTTGCAGCAGCACAACGAAGGCGTACCTCACTCAATGTAGGAACAAACTTCTAAAATTCGAAAAAAAAAATCCACCACTCACTAACTTTAAAAAAAAACAAAAATTCACTTTGATAACAGAATCAGCTTCGGTATAATGACCTCCTCTCGATAATGAATACACCATTGATTCAATTAAACACACATCAATAGAAAAGCCAGTGGACTTCATGTGATTGATAATATCACTACAATATGATCCAATTATAAAAATAACTTTTCGGAAAAAAATTTATATTAGCTTACATAACTCCTTGTGTATTCCCGTTTAGAGCATATACCCAACTAAGACGAGAATACGTATTTTCATCTGGATTCAGCCCAACTGACTCCCAGTCTTTCAATTCATTGATAACATTAATGTGTTCTCTATTATCAAT